>JAVVLW010002450.1:0-12500 GCA_034401795.1 Chaetoderma sp. LZ-2023a | reverse complement strand
TGTTCGAGATGAGCTGTCAATCAAGGTCAATGTGACATCTAGCCAATCAGAGCAGCCACTTATACGGTCAGCACTGCTTGAGATGGGCTGGTAATCGAGATCACATGATATCGCCTAGCCAACCAGAACAGCCTCTTATATGGTCGTCATGAATGGCAGGGGACCGCCATTCATAAATTTTACAGATACTACGTTTTACTATGAATAGGTCATATGACCTGGGGTTTACGCGCCCACCCATTTTACATACATAGGGTTTTGATTAATAATATTAATAATACGCCCCACACCGTTCATTTCCTTGCTTTACATTTGTGAAATATGCCTGGTTGTTGTAGCTTTGCGGAAATATGCTGCAATTTCAACAGTATCCAGGTCAATTAGTTTTAAAATATTCCCCAGAACGCTTTATTAAATAGCAAGCCATTTAGTCTGTACTCTCATCAATGAAATGAGACAACTAGTTTATTCACCACCCTCTATTTCTCACCAATATCATTGAGGTACGGTAATCACTTGTTTTTTTTAAATTCCATAAATACTGATTTTATAGTTTATAATATGGGTAGTAAATAAGGACAGGACATCTACATAACAAACAATCACAGAACATAGTCAAGTTCAATAATAGATTACTGTTTTACTATTTAATAAACATTCTGATGAATATTTTGAAACTGATTCGACTGTACGAGTTGTTGCCTGTAGATGTGCATTGGAATTTGAGATAAAATGGTTTCAGGAAGCATTTTCGAGATAACGCTATGGAGGCACCCTCTCATAGGCTCAGTAGTAGTGTTGGTACTAAAATGATACCACCTCCCTCAACTGGATTTCCATTTAGACAAATGAGCCCCCACTTCCCTCACCTGGATTTCCATTTAGACAAATGAGGCCCCACCGCCCTCTCAATCCCTGGGGCATAGGTTGTTGAGACGGGGGGGGGGGGCACCACTGATCCCCGAACGGCTGCCAGGGAGGTAGGATCATCTCAACACTTCTACTACCACGGGCTGAACGCCCATTTAGAGACACGCCTCCACAGATCCACACCACTGATCGCCATCAACCACAGGGCCGGCCTCTCTCTATTCTGTGTAGGCTCAGACAAACACGTAGTCTCTGCCAGAGTCAATATCAAGGCACCGCCTTGTGATCAACCCCACACACATCTGAACAGGTCTCAACGCCCATTTAGAGACAGGCATCCACAGGGATATACACCACCCACAGGTACTGATCGCCAGTTCCACACATAATAGGGTCTGGACGTCCATTTAGAGACAGGCATCCACAGGGATATACACCACCTACAGGTACTGATCGCCAGCACCACACATAATAGGGTCTGAACGCCCATTTAGAGAGAGGCATCCACAGGGATATACACCACCCACAGGTACTGATCGCCACACATGATAGGGTCTGAACGCCCCTTTAGAGATAGGCATCCACAGGGATATACACCACCCACAGGTACTGATCGCCACACAAAATAGGGTCTGAACGCCCATTTAGAGCCAGGCATCCACAGGGATATACACCACCCACAGGTACTGATCGCCACACATAATAGGGTCTGAACGCCCATTTAGAGAGAGGCATCCACAGAGATATACATCACCCACAGGTACTGATCACCAGCACCATACATACTAGGTCTGAACGCCCAGGCAGGCATCCACAGGGATATACACCACCCACAGGTACTGATCGTGAGCACCACACGTAATAGGTCTGAACGTAATCACACGTAATAGGTCAGACAGGCATCCACAGGTACTGATCATCACACATAATAGGGTCTGAACGCCCATTTAGAGACATGCATCAACAGGGATATACACCATAAGTACTGTTGCACAGATTCATGCTATTGCAAAGCAATTCGGCCTTAGAGGCTACTCTAGGCCAAGAAAACTGACCTGCTCCAGATGATCGACCAGGTCTGTGCCGAGGAGTGGCTGAAGCGACTCTCCTGAGCAATGAATACGGGAAGGTTACGAGCGTTTACTGAGGATCCTTGGAATCCCCACAAGAAAGCACAGTGGATAAGTGAGTTTAGTCAGTTGGACGAGAAGCTGACTGCAAGCTTGCGAGCCAAGGCTGTAGTGAGGCGGATGGAGGCCCATTCACTGGAGCGCTTAACTCTCCAACGCAGACATCCTTATGCAGACATCCACAGGGATATACACCATGAGTACTGTTGCACAGTTTCGCACTATTGCAAAGCAATTCGGCCTTAGAGGCTACTCTAGGCCAAGAAAGCCGACCTACTCCAGATGATCAGACAGCTCCGTGCCGAGGAGTGGCAGAAGCGACTCTCCCGAGCAATGAATACGGGAAAGTTTCCAGCGCTTACCAAAGAGGATCCTTGGAATCCCCACAAGAAAGCACAGTGGATACGTGAGCGTCGTCAGTTGGACGAGGAGGTGACTGCTAGATTGCAAGCCAGGACTGCAGCAAGGTGGATGGAGGCCCATCCACTGGAGCGCTTAACTCTCAACGCAGGATCATTAAGCAATGCCGAGGTCTGAGCCCAGCCCGGAGCATAAGGGGGCCGAGGTCTGAACCCTTAGCCTAGAGCATAAGGCGAGAAGGCGAACACATTCTCGACCAGCGTCTCGGCGAAAGAGAGACAGAGGATAGAGGATGCTGGTCAGTATGCTGGACATTCTTCAGAGGTCTAGAAGGGAACATCACAGACCGGATCATGCAAAAGATCCAGCAGACTGTCCAGATCACCTTCTACCTCCGCTACACCCATACCTATCGCATCCGTCACGTCGAAGACAGTAGGGTGATGCTCTTCCACAAGGATGCTCCAGGGAGCCCGTGGCTGAACACGATAGGAGCAGCTCAGGACTGGGTGGCAGCAAGAGAGCAAGCCTGGCTCAACACATACAATATCGATTGACACAACACCAAGTGGGCTTTCGTTCGATCAATCAACGTTGAGGTCAGGGCTGTCTTCGACCACCAACCTCTGCTTGGGACAGGCCCCCTCCCAGACTGGCTACGACAGAAGAAGACTATGTCTGCCCTCGACACCTACAGGGACAACATGTGTCTCTGGAGATGTCTAGCAGTCCAGTGAGGAGTGAGAGCTGATAGAAGTACAGCTCCTGCACGAGAGCTTGCCGCACAGTTCTATGGCACGACATTACTTGATGTCCGCAAGACGTCGCTGGATCAGCTGGACAAGGTAGAGTTCTTCGCCAAGATCGGGATTCACATGTATGAACCAACCGAAGAGGTCACCTGGCACGTAATCAGGCAAGCAGCTCACTACCGTGACACCATGAACATCGGAGTGTGGTACCACCATGCCTTCTACATCAAGAACATCTCCAAGCTGGCACATACACTAGTCTGCAGTCACTGTCAGAGGTTTACACAGACATGCAGTCTTCAACGCCATGCTGATCACTGTACAGGCGGCAAAACAAAAATCGTGCATCCTGGCGAGAAGGTTGAGGTGCCACAGTCTGCATATGAGAAAGCTTTCTATCTGTCCCAACCATCCAGTTCACCGGCTACTCGTTGGATCGAGAATGAGTCGAGAAACAGAGGCATACACATACACCATGTAGAGTGTGGGAATGGTGGCGAGCGTTGGATCGAGGGCGCTCCCGTAGATGGTTATGATCTGACCACCAACACCGTTTACCAGTTCCATGGCTGTCACTGGCACGGGTGTCCACAACACCAGCGAGGTGAGGATGCCGAACAAAGACACCACAAGACTGTCCTGAGAGAGGAGAAGCTGAGAGCCTCTGGATGCATGCTTGTGGTACAGTGTGAGTGATGTATAAATGCTGCCCAAGCGTCCCTAACCGAGTTAGGACTGTTTACGACTTCGAAGCACTCCTAGATGGTGTCAAGACTCATCCTACGGAGACTCTCACGATCGAGAGTACTCGTATACCTATCTCTGTGTCAGTTGGCTACTCCTTAGAGTGCGCCACGAATGGGCCTACTCACCTCTGCAATTCTGACCCCAAAGAACTGGTCAGGGAGTTCATGCTGGTGATCCAACGGCGAGCATCTCTAATCCGGACAAGGGCTAGGGCACAGTACATACCGACAGACCTGGACAAGGTCCCAAAGCGACAGCAGCGACTGATCAACGAGTGGTGTGACCAAGTGCCCGTACTGGGGCTCAACTCTGGGCGGTATGACCTGAACCTCATCAAGAAGTACTTTGTCGATGAGATGACTGACAGTACAGGTACAGTAAAAGTCGCCAAGAAGGCTAGTTAGACCATGTTCCTCATAACACATGAGCTACGGTTTCTCGATGTGCTGAACTACCTTGGCCAAGGAGTCTCGTACAAGGTATGGGTCAAAGCTTACAGGTGTACACAGCAGAAGAGCTGGCTCCCATATGAATGGTTTGACACATGAGAAGCTCAACTATCCAGGGCTTCCTGACTACTCAGCATGGACATCTAAGCTCAAGGGTGGCTACCTCTGGACACGAACAGAGTGGGAACAGTGTAACCAGACATTCAGCGAGCTTGGAATGCGGACATTCACTGACTGGCTGCAATACTACTACAACCTGGACGTCAGTCCATTCATCGAAGCCCTAGAGCGGATGCGGGAGTTCTACACAGAATGAGAAATAGACATCCTCAAAGACACAGTTACTCTCCCAGGTGTGTCACTGCAGTACCTCATATGTGGAACCGCGCAGCACATGCCGGATGTTAGCCTCTATTCACCAGATAAGGAAGCCTACAAGATGCTGAAGGGAGCTGTTGTTGGTGGTCCCAGCATCATGTTCACCAGATACCACGAGGCCGGTGTGACTCGATTCCGCCAGAGTGAGTGTGTCTGCCAACGTCTACTCGGCTACGACGCAAATGCTTTGTACCTGTCAACGATGGCCAAAGAGATGCCATGTGGTAAGGAGAAAGTGCGCCATTGGTCCGGTGCCAGTGGGGTAGCTAGCTTTAAGGAGGCTCTCCTAGCAGACAGCTGGTTTGGGCTTGCTGAGGTGGATATAGAGGTCACCAAGGCTTTGTGGGAAAAGTTCGAGGAAATGCCTCCTCTCTTCTATAACCGCGAGATCCCGGTAGAGGCAATCTCGTCTGAGATGCTGGAATATCTAGGGCGAACAGGGAGGAAGTGGCCCACCACCCAGTAGCTGGTCGGTGCCCTCTCTGGCAAGATGCGGGTGCTCTATGCCCCGACCCTCAAGTGGTATATAACCCATGGCCTGGAGATCACTGCTGTATACCGCACCATAGACTATGAGGCCAAGCGCCCATTCGAGTGCTTCGTGGAGAATGTTACGGAGGCCCGCCGCTCGGGAGATATAGATAAGACCAAAGAGCTCTTGGCAGATCTCTTCAAATTCCTCGGAAACAGTGCCTACGGGAAGCTCATCGAGGCCCTAGAACACCATAGCAACACCAGTTTCACGAAGGATGAACGCGTGGTAGACAAGGCCCTGCATAGTGCATGGTTCGAAGATTTCTAGGAGATCGGCGAGTCATACGAGCTCCAGAGTCACAAGCCGAGAATCACTATTCGAAGGCCCTTCCAGGTGGGGATAGCCGTTTATGAGCTCGTGAAGCTGCGAATGTTGGAGTTCTACTACGACTTCCTCAATCGCTATGTAGCTCATGGCAGCTTTGAGTACCTGCAGATGGACACTGATTCCACGTATATCGTTATAGCAGGCTCCAGCCTCGACGATGTCATTCGCCCTGAGATGCGAGCAGAGTACCAGGCTCATAAGCGGGACTGGCTAGCTTGGGACAAATGGTCTGGACGGACTCTGGGACTGTTCAAGCTCGAGTTTGAAGGCTCTCCTGGCATCGCTCTCTGCTCCAAATGCTATTACATGGACAGCGCAGCTGCAAGTAAGTGCTCGGCTAAGGGAATGTCAAAGCGGCAGAATGAGGTCTCTTGGTAGAGGTTCTACAGCACCCTACATGGCGGGGTGGACAGAGCTAAAAACCGAGGCCTACACATGCGCAACCAGGGTATGGTGACATATGCGCAGGAAAAACGTGGACTCTCCGCTTACTATGATAAGTGCCATGTGCTGCCAGATGGGGTCCATACCGAGCCCATCAAGCAACATATCCCTCATGAATAGACAGCAACGGGCTTGAGCACTCCGGATGGGGGCAGCTGTGTATCTGTAGGGACTAGCCGAAACTCCTCTCGCACAAACGGTCGCCTTGGACCGCTAGCAATGTAGTACTATGTAGGATGCCCATCCGCCTCCACATACCTGTCAAGCCTGTGAACATCTATCGACCAGTTAGGGTCTGTTGCACGCCGTCGACCACCTTCCAGCTCACTAGGCTCATACAGGTACCGAACCAGAGCATCAGGTGGTAGGCACTCCTCTTCCTTGTTCGCTCCTGTGGATGGTGGGACAACAGAGGATCGTTAGATAACCTCTACTGGCTTCTTACCAGTTAACCGAGTAACCTCAGTATTGGATCTATCTACCACCGTGGGCAAACCTTTCATCCACACCCTGGAGCGATCACCAGGACACTCCATCTCCTGAGAATACTGATGTGGGAACAGTCTTTCAGCCCGAGTCCGGTTCCAGTGCTCGATGATTGCCTGGGCACGTTCGTGACCAACTTCACCTCGTCTTATCGCCACACCGTGTTTCTGCATGTGGGGGCTGCTGTGTCGCCCCTGAACTCCATACCCTCATCCACCTGTAACAATTCTGGCCACTGGAGGGGCTTTTCCAGATCATCATAGACACTGCTGAATGCTTGAGCCATCTGCCCTGCAGACTTATCTCTAAGCGGTACAGCAGCCTTGTACCTACTGGCGACATCGAAGATGGGGAGGGCATACTTGTAGGGCTTATATGTTCCCGAACGGCAGACTCTGTGTCATGTGGAAGGAATAGAACATCTACCTGGTGAACTCTGTTCGGAACAGGTTCATCGAAATGTGCATGCCTGATGTGCCGTGGGGGAGGTCTGTATATCTGCCACATCGCCTGGTAGCTGAGCCACTGGCTAACTGTCTCCAATGTGAAGTTGTGGCCCTTGCGACATGCAGCCTCGAGTAGTTGAGGGGGCTCATGGTAATATCCACCAGGCTGATAGTACAGTTGCTCAAGAAAGACGGTTGATAAACTCCCAGATTTCATCACTGATGTCCACTCCCGTCCTTTCACGCACGGCCTGGGTGAACTCTAAACAGATGAACAGACGGCCGTCATTCATTTGACCATCACTGAAGACCTCCTCACACACCTCTGTACACTGGTGTCTAATCTCTGCTGGATCCTCCCTGAACAGTAGTTTATCGACAAACCCTCGGAAGTTAAGGGACTTGACCAGGTTGTACAGAGGCGCCATCCTTATATAGTATGGCTTAAATGTTGGGCGGCCCAGATGGCCGCGAGTGCTATGGCAATGTACAGTAGCCAAGGGCCTGAGACTCCAAAGAACGTACCTACTTCTGAGGTGATGGCTGGTATGGCTTCAGAAATTTTCTCCACACCATGGAGAGCATTGTTGGCGATCTTGCGGACTGTCTCGCCAGCCTTCGTTGTGAACAGAGTGATCAGAGCCCCAACTGCTGCCAGTGGATTGATAGAACCTTTTACATAAGTGTAATAGATTCCATTCGCTCTGTGTACTAGCTTACAGGATTCAGGCTCTACATCATCATACTCACCCGCGGTCTCCGCTACATCATAGTCATCTGCATCATAATCATCCTCCTCATCATAGTCCTCCTCATGGTCCTCATCATCTATATCCTCGACTGGATCAGCCTCTGGTTCATACATCGCTCTGGGGATCCGTCGCTGGGGCAGCTATATATACACCTGTGCAAAAGTTAAGCACCAGCAAAAACAATAGAACGTAGAAACATGATGGTACAACTAGGCTGCCATACTTTTTGTCCCCGCGTTAGCTGACATAATTCCAAGTACGAAATGCACATGCATGCATGACTTCACGCCGCTTGATGTCCGTGCGTGGCAGGAAACAGCACACGTGTTCAGTTATGTAAAAGTCCAGTTTGAGGTGTAGAACATTACATACAGATTTAGGCGACAACATTAGGAATTTTGTGTTCATGACTGTGGTTTATTTGTACAGAGAGAATTAGCTCTTGATTGTGAACCGCTATGGCAAGACGAAGGTTAAGTGATCGTGTGAAATGGCAAATCATAGGCATGCATACCACTGGTATGTCATGCAGAGAGATTGGCAGACAGCTGAACATTAACCATACTGTAATCAGTCGTTTGATTGCAAAACATGGGCAAACTAACGAGGTGAAGGACAGGCCTAGATCTGGAAGACCGAAGAAGACTACTGCCCGTGATGATCGAGCCCTAGTACGCCTTGTTAGGAGATCTCCATTCACCAACAGCAGAGTGCTCAGCCAGCAATGGGAAACGCGCAATAGAGTGTCAATGTCTACCGTCAAAAGGAGACTGTATGCTGCTGGCATGAAAGCTAGGAGACCTGTCAGACGTCCTCTCCTCACTGCACACCACAAAGAGGAGCGTCTGAGGTGGTGCAACGAAAGAAGACACTGGAACATGAGATCCTGGAGACGGGTACACTGGTCCGATGAAAGTCGGTTCCTGCTTCATGCCACAGATGGTCGAACTCGTGTATGGAGGTCCAGACGCACGGCGTACGACCAACGTAACATCATGGAAGAAGTTCCATTTGGTGGAGGTTCCGTTATGATATGGGGGTGCATCTCAGGTGATTGTAAGCTGGATCTGTTGACTGTACCTGGAACACTAAATGGACAAAGATATCAAGATTCCATACTGGATAGAGTTGTGGTCCCTCATTTTGTAAATCATGCACCTGGAACCCACCCTATATTCATGGATGACAACGCCCGACCACATCGTGCTAGAGCTGTGCATGAATACCTCCGCCAGAATGCCATCGAAACCCTACCATGGCCAGCAAGGAGCCCTGACATGAACCCTATTGAGCATATCTGGGACATTCTGGGAAACATGGTGAGAAGGAGGGATCCTCCTGTGCAGAACCTACAGGAATTAACAGACGCACTCCATCTTGAATGGCAACGAATACCACAATGGCGTATCAGTCGGTTGGTGACCAGCATGAGACGTCGTGTCCAGGCCGTCATCCAGGCACAAGGTGGATATACCCGGTATTAATAATGACAGTCTCAAACTCGTGCAGAGATGTTAAACTTCGTTTTCAGACCCCATTAATGACAATCTAGCCACGTGTGTCAACTGTAGGGCAATAGTTGTCAGTTGTGTCAACGTAACCATATTCAGGCCTCGTTTTCAAGTTCAAACAAAAACATACAGTGTTTCCCCACCATCATAATCAGCATTCCTCTAGTTGCATTATTACCTCTTGCACTAAGATTGATGGGTACATAAATGTTTATGCTATTGCTTTCTTCATAGCACATGAATATACCCTCGCATGTGCGTAAAAATAGGGTGGTGCTTAACTTTTGCACAGGTGTATAGTAGCTTTAAACTGTAGTCTATAGCATGGCCTCCACAATCTTGAATGTGTGCGTGTTTGCCGTAGCGAACTGGGGACTCAGCTTCGCTGACAAGAAGGCAGCAGACGTCGAGCGTGAGCATCATAACCAGGCATTGGAGAAGCTGTCTAAGGAGAAGTTTGAGTACAGCAAAGCACTCGAGCATATGCGCCAGAGGGAGGCACGCCGACGACAACTCCGAGCTCAGGCCAACCAGAGCCTCAAAGAGGCAGATGAGAGTCTCGACATGAAGTCTTGGAGCATTCATCGTCGCATCCGCTAGCTGCTCAATGTACACCCGGAGGAACAGCCTATCATGCATGGCAGCAAGATTCACGTGTGTGTTCTCGAGGAGGGTTAAGAGTGGAACTGCCACGGGCTTCTTGACACCTGCCCATAGTTCGAATTCCATGAACCCTTCATTGCATCCCACAGCATGGTACCCCTTTCACTTCACATAGAAGGTTGGACCACGAGCCAGCGGACCTAAGACTCGGTACTCATCGTTCACATAGGTGGTGTCCACGGTGCTGTTGCTCTGCATGATCTGCCACCTGTTCAGAACCTGCGGGAGCTCCACCGTCTGTTCTATTGTGTTCTGAAGCTTGAACTCGGGTGTCATGCTCTTGATCTCGTGGATCTGTATCGAGATTGCAAAGTTAATGTACTTCCCAGCAGCGAACAATGGGTTCTCATCCTGTATACTGGGTTGAATGACCATCAGGCAGTCCTTCCGATGAGCAGTGCGGTGCGATGTCGTGGGCTCAATGGCCCCATCTGGATGTTGCACATACTGCAGCATGTTAATGGTCTGGGTATATAGAGGGGTTAAACGGCTGCCATGTTTGGTAAAGTTCTCCAGCAGATTGTCTATAGGCAGCAGGACAGATCAGCACGACAGTCAGCACAACAGCCAGGGCGTGCACTGTCCCACTGTGACAGGGTCCGAGAACTGCTTTGTGACATCAACATTATCCACGAGCGAGCCAAGGTCACACCTCCGTCTGATGCGGAGATACTGGCCACCATAGAGGAAGGAGCGCCAGCTCGTAGTACAAAGGAACTCCTGACTTGGATACACTACCAGAAGTTTGACAGCATTCAGGGCAGGACACTCGACCTACCTCCTGTGGCCCAAACCAACAGTCCTGTTATTCTAGCTCTCCAAAGGGCGAGGGTCGACCCCAAAGATCTACTAACGGTCGGGAAGTGGGCTGCCGTGTTTAGCCTCCATAGCCAGGAAGAGCGAAATATGCTGGATAGCCTCCAGTCTGGAGAAAATAACTACTTCAGGGAGGCGATCAGTGCCGCTGTAGCGGAGAGCCATGACACTGGTCATGCAGAAGGTACTCAGGGTGGTGGGGTTCACTGTTGGCCGTAAGGAGGCTGTTGAGCACATCGTCAACGAAAGAGATCGCAGCAGATTGGCCAGTAACCTGCCAGCATTTCTGAAATTCCCAGATAACTACCAGGACTACCTCATCAAATCCGCTCGCAAATCAGATACTCGTCGTGCATGGACAAAGTGGATCTTCCATGAGAAGTTCCAGATGAAGAGAGCCTAGACTCTGACCCTCAGTGGGTAGAGTTTAAGCGACAGGCTGCTGACGAAACTGACGAAGTTCCTCAAGCTTCAGACCAAGTTCCTCAAGCTTCTGACGAAGGTCCTCAAGCATGTGATGAAATAGCAGAGACCGCGCACGAAGTTTGCCAGCCTTCTAATGAATGAAAAAAAAGTTGCTGCAGCTGCGACAGTCTGTCAGCGATGACGCATAGAGCAGGCTAGTTTCCTGGCTGGATTCAGCTTGTAGGTGAAGGTCTGCACCTTTTCCAGAGATGGCTTGAAGTGTGACAGCTCACCTGTCTCCTTGTTGCTGAAGATGAAGTGGTAGAGCTCAGCTGCCCTCTGTACACCTGCAATAAGGCCCCCTTTGGTCTCCTTGAGGGTTAGCCTGTCGTATATGGTCTCGAGCAGGGCACGTCCACACTTGGAGCTGAAGTATAGCAACCGAGCATTGTGGCGGATGTCTGGTGAGATCTCACAGGTGTACTTCTGAAAGAGGATGAAGACAGTTATCTTTGTGTGCTGGATGCGCATGGTGATGTTGCTGAGGTAGGCGACTGGTCCATTGCAGGGTCATCGATAACTAGAACAAGTGGTTCTGTCAGTAGGGCTACCAGCATCTTCTCCATCAGTGCTTGCGGGTTCTGTGTCTTGTTGATTGGGCCATTGTACCATTGATCATTACTGTGAACCTCCTCAGCGGCAGTGTCAGACACCAGAAGGATGTATTGAGAGTGTAGATGTTCGGCCAGGAGAGCCCGCAGCAAGATGTTTTTCCAGTGTCCTGATGGAGCAATGATCAGCACCACCTGGCCAGCATCGCTGGCTTACTGTCGAATGGTACAGACATGCATGCGGAGGATGGTTCACACTTGGTCGGCAGTAGCCTCGTCTATATCTGGGAGACTAAATGGCAGTACTTCCTGTACCAGCTGTTTCGCCTGCAGAGCGGGGAACCCTGCACCTCCGGCGGATACGAAGGATGTGATGGAGGCGTCAAGCATGAAATCCCAGCAGCAGCTGAGAAGATAGCGTAGAGGGCCTGTGTCAGCACCCACAGTGTCTAGTACATCCAGTATCTGTTTGATACATGCACGGGAAGCCATGACTATCCTGTGGTCTTAAATGGCAAACCAAAGAACCCTGACATCTTCACCTCTGGTAGCCGGAGGCTGGCGGTAGCACCTGCACCTGTTTGACCATCGACAGTGATATAGCTCAGGCTGAGGGTGCCTATCTTGAGATTCTCTCCATCCTGTCGGAATGAGCTCCGTGGTTTCAAGAGATCCTTAACCAGATCCTGTGCAAAGGACTCAGCCATAACCTTGATGGCTCCAGCCTCATTGTCACCCTCTCCTTGATGCCCATCCCCTTGTATACAGTCTTGGCCTTGTTAATGGCTGATTGTCCTACCGTATCAGTGTTCCCAATG
>JAVVLW010002449.1:0-15000 GCA_034401795.1 Chaetoderma sp. LZ-2023a | reverse complement strand
TGCATTCTTTGCAATTTTGTTAATTTGTTTTTTTGTGTGTTAGTCCAGATGGCATTGCAGTATGTTAGGTGTGGAAAGATCAATGTGGAATACAGGGTTTTGATGGTAGCTTGTGTTAGGTATGACTTTGAATGACCCCCATGCCTCTTGCTACTTTAGCTGTGACTACCTCAATTTGTTTGCCCCAGGTCAGGTTCTTGTCTAAATAAACTCCTGAGAATTTAGCAAAAAGAGCTTCTTCAATTTCTTTTTTATTAATATAGATTTTTGGAATACTATTGTTGCTTGATTGTCTAGACTTTGAAAATAGCATGCAGTTTGTTTTATCAACATTTAATGATAGCTTGTGTTCTTTGAACCAGTTAATAACTTCTTCCATTTCTTTATTTACTCTTTCGTATAAAATATCTAAGTTTTTGGCGGAGCAAAAGGCATTGGTGTCATCGGCAAACAGTATTAGTGACAAATTGTGGCAAATTTTGGGCAAGTCATTCATATAGAGTAAAAACAGCAGAGGGTCAAGAATTGACCCCTCAGGAACACCACAGGTTAATTTCCTGTTTTCAGAGCAGGTTGCATTAAATAACACGCATTGTGTTCTATCAGTTAAATAGCTCTGAAACCAGGCAAGTGCACATCCTCGGATTCCGTAATAGGCAAGTTTTCCTAATAATATATTGTGATTGATAGTATCAAAAGCTTTTGAAAGGTCCAACAAGATGCCCAGTATATGTTCTTTCTTTTCGATTGATTCAATTATTTTTTCTGTCATTTCAACTAGTGCGAGCATTTTTGACAGTTTCTGGCGGAATCCATACTGTAAAGCATATACAATTTCCTTTTTTTCTAGATAATTGATTAATCTATTATACATTAATCGCTCCGTTAATTTAGAGAAAAGTGGAAGTATTGAGACAGGCCTGTAATTTGTGAAGTTGGACGAGTCTTTTGCTTTATATATTGGAGTGACACGTGCAGATTTTAGTTTTGATGGAAATATGCCTTGTACTAGTGATTGATTGCAGATATGGTTGAATGGCGTTAGTAAATCAAATATGCATTGTTTAAATATGCGCCATTTAAACCCATCTACGCTGGCAATTTTCGCAGGATTAAGTGAATTAAGTATAGTGAAGATTTCTTCATTGTTAACAGGATAAGAAAAAAATGAAGAGGATTGATAAGCGGAAGTATCTGTGAGGTAATCACTGTATTTAATTCCTGATATACATATGATTTTCTTTGAGAGATCTGGACCTATGTTAACAAAATATTGATTGAAACTGTTTGCAATTTCATTGTTATCCGTGATTGCCTTATTATTGTAGAGAAACTGGGTCTGTTGTGCTTTTCTATTGTTTTTATTCAAAAGTGATTTTATGATTTTCCATGTTTCATTTATATCATTTTAGGGTTGCTCAAATTTATTCTGATAATAGTTCTTTTTTGATGTTGTTATTATTTGGTCCTACTTGTTTCTATATTTTTTAAATCTTGTCTCATTATACTTTGTTTGACATTTTATAAATGTCAAATAAAGTTGCTGTTTTTTATGACAGGCAGATATCAATCCTCTTGTCAGCCATGGTTTAGTAGGGTTGTGCTTGAATAATTTCTTTTCCTTCATGGGGAAACTGTGCTCAAAGATGTTAGTGCATATGTTGTGGAGCTTGGTGTAGGCATCATCACATGACTCTATATCTATCGCTTCATTCCAGTCCACCTCAGACATGGCCTTTTTAATTTTTTCAATGTTGACCTGATTCATTTCTCTACACTTAATTTTTTCGTTCTTAAATGGTCTACTGTAGTTTGCCTGTTTTTCGAGGATAAAAATTGGTAGGTGATCTGATGTGTCTGTTACGAAAATTCCTGAATCTGTTTTGTTGATGAAACTGATATTATTACTGAATATATTATCAATAGTTCTAGCCGAACTCTCAGTAATTCTGGTCGGCTTAGTTATGTTTGGATAAAAGGAATGTGCATTTAGCAAATTTGTAAAACTTTGTGAATGAGAGCAGTTTTGTTCCATCAGGTCAACATTGAAATCACCCATGAGGTAGACCGTTTTGTTTTCTTTTTGAATATCATCTAAGGTTGCTCCTAGTAGGTCAATAAATTTTCTTTTATCGCTGTTTGGTGCACTATAGATAGTGCCTATTATTTTATTTCTTCCTTTTTCTGTTGGGATTTCTATAAACAATGATTCAAAATTTGAGTCCAGAACGGAAAGATCCTCACGCTCATTGTACTGAATATTATCCTTGATGTAGTCTACACCACAACCCTTTTTAATTTTTCTGTGCTTTTCAATGAACGTGTAATTCTTTTATATCTACAAGGTTAGTAGGTGAGGTTGCTTTTAGCCATGTCTCAGTAATTCCAATAATTCCAAATTCATGTGCACTCAGTTCTAGAAGGCAGCTTAACCTGTCAATGTTCTTCGGGAGTGATCGTATGTTGGCATGGAAGAGTGAAATGGTGACATGTTCCTTAGATGCTATTAAATTGTCATTGAATGTTATTTGTAGAATGTAGTCACATGATGGTGTTGTTATGTGTAGATCTGTTCTGTTGTCAGTTAGGTTTGTTTTGCATGTATTTAGTGCAAATGGGTTTATAATTTGCTGGTCCATGTGTTCCATATGGTTGTATTTGCAATGTGGATTTAGAATTTCAAGCATATAGTGTGTATTATTGTCATAGTGATTAAAGGGGAACAGTGGTTTGTTGTAGTTGATGCACCACCATGATTTGTTATTGGTTTCAAGATGGGTGTAGTCAGAAATTTTAAGCTTGGAGCATTTCAAGTGAATCCAGGTATTACATAAATCGCATAATAGTGCTCTGTGGTTCTTTTTTACTGGTTTCCTACAGGTTGAGCAAGGGAACCTTGCATCATTAGGGTTTGGCAGGGGAAGATTGGAGAACGAAGAGAAGGGATAGATGGCACCCAGGTCTAGGTAGTCAATGGACTACGGAGTGGCTTCCTCATCTTGGCATGGTAACTGTATTGATGTTTGATAGCAGCAATTGTGGAAATATGGTGTTAATGCTTACGCCAGACACTCCTTCCGGCCAGCTGTTGAATATCTAGATATTAATCTGACTGAAGGCTGTTGTTGCGTTAGGCAGCAACAGCTTCCTGGCAACCCAGTTTTCAGAATATTCACCAGTCTCCCTATATAGTTACTTTGAAATTGGGATTCTGGAAGCTAAGGACTCAAATATATAAATCTATTTCAGCACACGCAATATAGTAGGTGGAGCTTAGCTAGAGTTACCTGGTGGAGATGATATATACAGAGTACCTATACAAGTTATCGCATAACGTTGAAATAATTCAGTGGATAGAATAATTAACACAAGACAAAGATAATCTTGGACAACTTTGTAAAAATAGACATGAAGGAGTAAATAATAGGTGGAGCTGAGCTATGGTTAGCTGGTGCTGATGGATTGTTGTCATTGCAAAAACATTGGCTAAAACAGTTCTAATTTGGCTAAGAGGAAATATGGGCAGCAATAACTCCCTGTCAGCTTAGTCTTAGGTCAGCTGTTAAACATCTCAAAAACATATTTTGGCTGTAAGCAGTTGCTACCTTAGGCAGTGTCAGCTTCCAGGCAATCCAGCTTTCAAAATATTCACCAGCCTACCTTATAGTTACTTTGATATTACTTTGATGTTGGGATTCTAAAAATGAAGGATTGTATATCAAGCGATTTCAACACACGCAATGAGTAGGCGGAGCATAGCTAGAATTACCTGGTGGTGATGGATGGTCTCAAATTAAAAGCACTAATATAGGCCAGATGTTGAGTGCCTTAGGCAGCAACAACTTCCAGGCAAACTGACTTTCAAAAAATCGCCAGCCTACCTGTATGGTTACTTTATATATTGAGTTTGTGGAAATTCTGGATCCATGAAATATCAATCGATTCCAACACACGTATAGAGTAGGTGGAGCTTAGCTAGAGTTATCTGGTGGTGATGTACGGTCTCAGGTTAGAGAAGGTGGAGCTTAGCTAGAGTTATCTGGTGGTGATGTACGGTCTCAGATTAGAAACACTCATATAGACCAGCTGTTGAATATCTTGAGACTAAGTTGACTGGAGGCTGTTGCTGCCTGGGCAGCAACAGCCTCCAGGTAATTCAGTTTTCAGAATATTCACCAGCCTACCTCTAAAGTTGCCTTGAAGTTTCACAATTTTCATCAGTTCATCTCTATAGTTTCCATTGAAATTGAGATTCTGGAAATTCAGTATTCAAGTATATAGGTTGACTTCAGTACACATAAACAGTAGATGGAGCTGAGCTAGGGTTACCTGTTGGTGATGGAATGTTGACATTGGAAAGTATTGGATAAAATAGCTATAATTTGGTTAAGAGAGAGTATGGACAGCAACAACTCCATGTCAGATTAGTCACATAATGTTTGTGAGGTCTGCAGGTGTTAGTATACATAGACAGAGAAGCTATACAGGTTATCACAAAACATTGACATAATACAGTGGATAAGGTAATCAACCAAAACAAATAAAATCTTGGACAGCGCTATAAATAGACATGAGATAGAAAGAGCAGTCCACTTGGGCAAAATAAATATTGAAGCAGGTCAGCTGGCAGCAAGGTTAAGAATTGACAAGTAAAAAGGATTACTTATCAAAAGAAAGCAACACATAACATGCAGATATTACCCTGACTTGACCTGTCTGACATCAGTACTCCTTATGATTCAGTGGCTGTAATATTCATAATCACCTATGGATTAGAAGCAATAGTTATAGCATATGTACACATACAGACATGTATGCTGTATGGTTACTTGACCTTGAGATTCTGGAAAATCCGGATCCATAAAATATCAGTAGTAGTGGAAAATATTGGCTAAAATAGTTATGATTTTGCTAAGAGAGAGTATGAACAGGAAAGGCTCCCTATCAGATTAGTCACATAATGTTTGTGAGGTCTGCAGGTGTTAGCAAACATAGACAGAGAAGCTATACAAGGTTATCACAAAACATTGACATGATATAGTGAATACAGTGGATAAGGTAACAAGTAATTAATTATATAATGTTTTTATTGTGATCAGATAAACTTGTGGGTCCTAATATCTCAGATTAAGATTATTCATATGGGCCAGCTGTTGAACATCTCAGAACTTATTTTGACTGAAGGCAGTTGCTGCATTAGGCAGCAACAACTTCCAGGCAAACTAACTTTCAGAACAATCAACAACTTACCTGTATGGTTACTTTATATTGAGTTTGTGGAAATTCTGGATCCATGAAATATCAGTAGATTCCAACACATGTATAGAGTAGGTGGAGCTTAGCTAGGGTTATCTGGTGGTGATGGATGGTCTCAGATTAGAAGGACTCATACACCTTGGTGACAGATCCCTCCATGGCCATCATAACGTGGCACCGAAATGCACACAGATTCTCAAGCAGATGTGAATGTACATCCGTATTTTTCAGATAGCAAGATTGTTACTACGAAACACAAAGGCAGAGTTCTGTCATAAATGCCAGTTCAACCGCCCGTGCCACGACCACCGCCGCCCGCACCCCCGCCTCCTAATGAACTTCTAAAGACGACGGCACTCCAAATGGAGAATGGGCAAGCGTTCCAATCATCACCTTATGGATTCAAGGAGAACAATAGGAACGTTTATTTGAATGTAAGCGATTCCGGGGATTCCTGGATGACACCTGGACGAAAGGCGGTACAACATGAGAGCTACGATGAACAGATTACTGAGTATGTATCGTAGGCCTACAGAATACAATACCTGTAATACAATTTAATATTGTTTAAAATCATAACCGGCGTGCGTGCGTGCGTGCGTGCGTGCGTGCGTGCGTGCGTGCTTGCGTGTGAGAGTAAGAGGCATATGAATAAAGGCGGACGAAACATGCTGTGTAGGGTATGGTAGATTGTGGACTTTGCGTAAATTTCAACGGCCGCTACACGCGCTCACTCACACGAGCACACATACATAAGCGCGCACAGGCATTTGTGCACTCAACACACAGACATACGAGCGTGTACACACCCGCACGCACCATCCCATTCACGCATGCACATCACTTGTACAGATCAGATAGTATATTTAGTTTCTGTACTGTGATTCGATTTCTTTATATTGTGATTAAATTCTGAACTTTACACCATTACAGAGAAAAGCTCGGATCATCGATACATGCCAGAACTGACGCCCACTATCTGAGTATATATCGAGCCCCTACTCCGGTGTTACAGATTGGTCCGAGGTAGGCTAAATCAGATTAGAAATCGTTTCTGGCTACAGTAGTAGGCCTAATTGTTTACCACTAATCTTTCAACATGCATCATTCAGTTTACAATGGACCTTTACATTTCAGCTATGCCCCGCCCATTTCCACCCTCACCTCGCTCGTGTTGGGATTGATCGATTTCTGAACTCCCTGACTATCAATTTCCAGAAAACTATATACAGGTAAGCTATTGACTATTTTGGAACTATGGCAGCAACAGCGTCCAGTCAAATTAGTTTCCAAATATTCAACAGCATGTTTATTAAATAGTAGATACCTACAATTCGTACACCGTGTTGGACTATTAAGAGTTAAAGACGGGTAAAATAGAATCACATGTTGTAATGATTATGACGTCATCAAACACGGCGCTTAGCGGATTATTACGTCATATGACGGCAGATGATAGATGAATACTCTGGAATGATGAATTGTCCACAGCGGTTCAATTAAACCCGACCCGCGGCTCCACGCGCCCGCGTGAAATTCGTTTCTGGTCCGTGGCTTGGAAACGCTTTCATTGATTCCAGTCTAATTTGGACACCAATAAATTGCGCTAAGACTAGTGGTGTACCGGATTTATTATCTGGCGGGATGTTCCGGCTGGATAGTAGTTTTGGTCACGATCACGGGCGGATTCACTACAAATCCGGCCCGATCAGCGGAGTTGAAACATCTTATTAAAAAATTAAAATCAATAATAAGTGGCTTTCAATATCAACTTAGGTAGCTTTGTTAATTTAGTTTATTTCTAAAATAACTCTACAGAGTTACTGAGAGAAATGTACTGAGAGTTTGTACAACATTTACTACATGCGATTATATCGATCTTCAGTTACTGAACGCTGATTGAAGCAGGGTTCATCATATAGGCTTATTCTTCGATGGAGAAGTGTCTAATGGCCCTTTCCAGTTTTAGATATTCCCCGCCCACCTCTAGCTAAGCTCCACCCACACTTCGCCGTTTGGAATTGATCGATCCCCGGATGCCCTAACTATCAATTTCCTGAAGACTATACCGGTAAGCTGTTGAATATTTTGTAACTACTTTGACTGGGTGCTGTTGCTGCCTATGGCAGCAACAGCGCCCAGTCAAATTAGTTTCAACAGAATATTTATTAAATAGTAAAGACACACAATTCGTACGCATAGTCCGTCTTCAAATATGCGTTCGTGATGTACTTATTTACGTCATTCTTGATGTCATAATGGCGTCGTTCATTATGATGTGATTCTACACGTCACGTAGTAGATTATGACGTCATATGATGGATGGATAAAGTGGAAAGGTCCAGTCAAGCTAATAGTATTACTAACTGATTGTGTCATACGTTACCCCTTTTCATAGACTAATTATATATATGTAGTCTATGCCTTTATAGCCAGGTTTCTAACAGGGTTCTATTTCTAACAATTGGTCTTGTTTGCGTTCTCACGCACTCGTTGTTTTGGCGATATCGTCAAAACATATTTATTTCAATCGATACATCATCTTTACTCAACATTTGAAGATTTTATCAATATGCTGCGGAAATAAATCATTATTTTACATACCTTTTTGTTTGGCGTGTGAAAAACATGTTTTCACTATTACCTTTTTCAGGGTCAATAAAACTGTTCATAACTGGTAAAGAAATGAAACAAACTAGTCCAGTTCTCGTGGCAGACGACATCTGCCAACTGCTATCCAACATGGGATGTTGATTTCACCAACGTAACCATAATTCTTTTCTACGGGTGTACCGAAGGGGCATGCGGTGCTTATATTTTGCTTTCAAATCTAGATTGATTTTTTTCACCCACATGCCCAATCGAAAGACGGGCATAGTTTCTATATATGGTAAAAACTAAAATAATTTACTTTTTATGGTATGCATAACAATCCTTATTTTCATTTTAAACACCAGATTTAATACTTTACAAAGCAAGGATACAGGATTTTGGTTTTGAAAATGGTGCTGCTACTGTCTATGTATACCGGGTATTACGAAAAATGGAATTTGATCAGATCTAGATTTACTAAAATAAATTCCAGCTCGATACACACGACCCAACAAGTTGGTTCAGACAGTACAAACGACCCAACAGGTTGGTTCAGACAGTACACACGACCCAACACGTTGGTTCCGACAGTACACACGACCCAACAAGTTGGTTCAGACAGTACACACGACCCAACAAGTTGGTTTCGACAGTACACACGACCCAACAAGTTGGTTCCGACAGTACACACGACCAAACAAGTTGGTTCCGACAGTACAGACGACCCAACAAGTTGGTTCCGACAGTACACACGACACAACAAGTTGCACACAGCATTTGTGCAAAATCCAAAATCGGGGTAAAATATTATGTCAGAATTAGTACAATATGTTATGTCTCCTCGTTTATCGCGATTGAAGTAGTCCTGTATTTTCACATTAAATACACGCTCGTACTCCTCGTAAAGCTCAACTAAATAATGACGTCATAATCAACTACGTGACGTGTGGGATGACGCCATAAGCAATTACAGCATGAATGTCTCGAGTTAGTCCGTCTTAAACGCTTAATAGGCCGATGCGTTGTACGAATTGTATGTCTACTATTTAATAAACATGCTGTCGAATATTTTGAAACTAATTTGACAAGGCGCTAGCACCTAGTCAAATTAATTTCAAAATATTTGACAGCTTAATTACCTATATAGTTTTTCTGGAAATTGATGGTGATGGAATGCAGGTATCAATCGATGCCAACACGGGCGAATTGTGGGTGGAGCTTAGATAGAGATGGGCGAGGCATGGCTAAAACTGGAAAGGTCCATTGATTGGTCGCAGAATATGTTGGATAAAAAGTTTGGATGAAACCGATACACACTGGCCAACTTGTTGTGTAAAACTTCTTGGATGAAAAGGTTTGATGAAAATAGAACACTGTTCTATTTTTTTCAGCTAACGTTTTGTTGCATACAACATGTTGTAAGTGTGTACAACACGGTATAACTTGTTGTATACAACATGCTGTATACCACTTGTTAGGGCGTGTGTATACGGTGCTCGGACACAATCCAACCGGACATAAGCCCACCAGACAAAATCCCACTGGACAAAATCCCACCGGACATAATCCCACCTGATATAATCCCACCTGAAAAAAATCCCACCCGACATAATCCCACTGGATTTCATGCCCATTCCATTAGGGAACAACCTGGATCAACTTCAGATTGTAGAGGAAGCGGCATATATGGGCTTCACATTTCGAATAGGCCTAATTGCCAACTTGTCAGCGATCTCGGGCCTATTGCATCCCTTGACTTTTTTTATTTTGTCCAGTGGGATTATGTCCAGTGGGATTTTGTCCTGTGGGATTTTTGGCCGGTAATCTTATACACACAACATGCTGTATACAACTCGTGTTGTGTGTATCGAGCTTAAGTTGTGCTCCTTTTTAGCGGCGTTTGTATCATTATTTCTGCTGACAACCTCTCCTGTTGTCATATCATAGACAGTGATGTCATATCACCATCTTGTCGCTATATAAATAACGAATTTACATCCCAGTTAGAAACTGATAGGTCTAAGTACACACAAACTCTCCGCAAACTGATAATGTATATTTACACACAGTAAATCTATTTGGACCATTTAAAAATTTTAATGCTGGTATTATTTCACTGAACACTTGCTAATTATTAAATAGAAGTCATTTTGTCACAACACCTTTAGATTCATATGCAATCGGCGAAACTGACCATACCCTGTTAGAAACCGGTGAGCTGACCATATATACAATATATTAGTTTTATTAGTTATATATAGTTAGTATATTATTGATATTAGTTGTATATAGTTAGCATATGAGCTTTATTAGTTATATATAGTTAGTATATTAGTTATATTAGTAAACATTAGTTTACAGCTCATGAACAAGTTAATTTGTTTCCTTAACAAAAACAGAAACACGTTAGTTAGTACAATTTTAAACATGATGTAAGACATGTTCTGTTGAATATTTTGAACATAGCTGCATTGGAAGACATTGCTGCCTTAGGCAAATTATGTTCAAAATATTCAACAGTACGTTTGTTGGCTTTGTTTTGGGAACATACTACGTTATTTCTGAGCTGTATTTTAGTACTGTGCTTTAAAAGGGGATCGCTTAAAACAAGTTTCACCCCCTCTCCATTCATATCCGAGTACAAAGGTTAAAGCTGATCAGCATACGACCCACCGCACCAGACACAATAGAGGGATCCAGTTCTAGCGATGCCCCGCCCATTTCTGGCTAAGCTCCACCTGCTGGTTACGTGTGTTGAAATCGATTTATATATTTTGAATATTGAATTCCCAGAATCCCAATTTCAAGGTAACTATGCAGGTAAGTTGTTGAATATTTTGAAATTAAGTTGCGTGTGTAGTGTTGCTGTATATGGCAGCACCAGCTCCCAGTCAAATCAATTTCAATATATTCAACAGAATGTTTGTTAAATTGTAAATTTGTCAAAGATATAGAATTCGAACACGTGGCGGATATTTTGAACTTCATGGCGGAGTTATAATACATCACTATGATTATGACGCCACCCTACACATGAGGTAGGCGATTATGACGTCATATATTTGAGTGACAGATCGGATTTCTCTTTTACTTACTTATTCACATGTGGTTATATAATATGTCGCCGTTCCTTTTTGCCATGTATGTAAACGATCTTGAAGATGAGCTGTATAGAAAGGGAGGGAACGGGGTGGATATATATATATGTTAGAATTATTTCTAACACTATATGCCGACGATATAATATTAATGGCAGAAAGTAGGCGCAGTTTGCAGAGAGAGTTAGATATTCTAGCAGATTATTGCAAGCGATGGTGTTTAATCGTGAAAATTGACAAAACAAAGGTCATGGGTTTCAGGCGCGGGGGTAGACTAGGAGATGGGGATAAGTGGTACCTTAACGGGTCTGAATTAGAAATAGTGAAACATTTAAAATACTTAGGAATTTTATTTAGTACCACAGGTTCCTTTACGGAGGCTCAGAGAACCTTTGAGGAGCAAGGGCAAAAGGCTGTATTTTCATTACAACAATCATGTAGCAAGTTTGTAGGATTAAAGCCAGATCATTACTGTAAACTGTTTGACAAACTGGTGACACCAATTTTATCTTATGGTAGTGAGGTATGGGGGTTCCACCGAGGTTACGAAGTCTAAAAGTGTCATCTTAGGTTTTGTAAACAGATTTTAAAAGTAAAGCAAAGTACCCCAAATTGTATTATATATGGGGAGTTGGGGAGGGTGCCTCTGTACCTGATGAGAGAAGAAAGAATTTTAAAATATTGGTTCAAGATTCTGGAATCTGACGATCACAAATTAGTAAAATGTCTGTATAAAGCAATGTATAATGACTGGTTTAATAATAATTACTGTAATAACTGGGTCAGAAAACTTCGAGATTTGTTATGTACTCGCGGATTTAATTATGTATGGGAAACGCAAGGCAAGGATCTTGATAGGGGACATTTTATTATTCTGTACAAGCAAAGGGCTATGGATAATTTCACCCAAGAATGGAAGGGGCAATTAGAAAATAGAAGTAAATGTAGGTTATATAAACATATTTCGCTGGATTATCATATAAACATTATTTAGACAAAGTTAGAATTGCCAAACACAGACAGGCGCTGTGCCAGCTTCGAACAGGTTCGCATAAGTTACATGTAGAAACGGGTCGATGGCATAAGCCTTTAGCAACACCGTTGATTGAGAGAATATGCTCCTCATGCGACGATCTGGAAGACGAGTACCATTTTATTTTAGTTTGCTCACTATATCAAGAATACCGAAAGAAAAGTATAAAACCCTACTATTGGAAACAAAAGTGTTTATAAATTGACCGAATTACTAAATTCCACAAATGATCAGGTTCTGAAGGGACTCGCGGCATTTACTTACAACGCATTTTTGAAGCGGGTTGAACTCGTAGAATGAGTGCTTCCTCAGAAAGACACCGTAGTCTACCTGAATTATATACGTAATGGTGTTCGGTAATAGGTTGATTGCGCAATTTTGGTGAAAATCTTACATTTTAGGAAGCAGTCATCGGAAACTGTCAAAACACATTTGCACATTTATCAAACTTTGCTACAAGAAGTATGTGGTCGTAAGCTCTCAAATAGGTTCACAATCAACGTTGTTCGGTAAATATCTTGCTATGCTGAATCTGAGGGGCCTATGTCCCGGGTGAGCGTTAGGCCATTTGTTTTATCCTAGATATGATATGATATGATATTTTCTTGCATTTTTGCCGGTTTAGGCAAATCATCATAAATTACGCGAGACAATCAATACAACTTACAGTAATTAAAGGTGCATGCTCGCGCCACAATGCTTGAGAATGGAATTGTTGAGATTATGTGCTTTTGGGGGCTTGGATTGTGTGCCTCAATGTAGTGGGGCGGGGTGAGTCATGGCGTATGATGATTTGATTCCATATAAATAAATTTCGTAAGGTTAGTTGTGGATTTGGATGGGAGACTCGTGCCTCTAATTCAATTTTGCAGCTTAAAGAAATTATATTAATTAATATGCGTGGTCAAATCATCACGTGCTGGGATTTATTTCGTTTCATTGCATCTGGGTGCGCAGTTTAGGCCTCTAGGAGCATGTCGTTTCAGCAGGTTTTATTTCGGGCATTCAGCTGTGGATATGCACCTTTAAGATCTATACATACATATATGTATAGATCTTAAAGGTGCATATCCACAGCTGAATGCCCGAAAATAAAATAAAAATATCTATATGATAAAATGGACCCTTCCAAGTATATCCCTTGATCATATGACATCATAATCAACTATGTGATCTGTAAGATGACGTCACAATCATGACGCCATGAATGCCTCGATTTGGTCAGTCTTAAACGATTAATAGTCTGACACGTACGAATTCACCTTCCCAAAGTATCCATTCATCATCTGACCTAATATGACGTCATAATCAGTTCCGCGCGTGTATGATGACGTCACAATCATTACATCACAAAGGGTTCCATATAGACAGTCATCAAATCTCAAAGAGTCTGACACGTTGTATAAATTGTATGTCTTTGTCATTCTTTGCTATTTAATAAATGTTGGATGATTTGAGGCTGGTTTGACTGGGCGCTGTTGCTGCCTTAGGCAGCACCGGCGCCCAGTCGACGTAGCCTCAAGATACCCATCAGCTCATCTGTATAGCTTTCTGGAAATCGGTAATCAGGGTTAAGAAGAAATAGCTCCTTCAAGGACATGAAATAACATGTCCAATCCAAACACGGTCATGGTTTCTATATATGGTAGACATGCCTAGAAATCTTTAGCATGTTTAGATCTACGAATTGTAGTGTGTGGTATTATTCACCCCATAGGTAATATGTATTAGATATAAGATTAGGCATTTAGATACTTGTATAGCTTACAAATTTAATTGTCAATATATATATATATATATATATATATATATATATATATATATATATATATATATATATATATATATATATATATATATATATATATATATATATATATATATAATGTTTAAATGTACACTCAAGGGCCTATGGCTTATTGTGGAATAAATCAATCAATATAACCGTCTTTGCAGGTGTGGCTTAGTGGCATTGTCAATGGCGGCGGACATCCTACTGGGTACTTTCTGTTGTGACGATGAATTGATTAGAATCGCCAGATCTAAAGGGTTCACTCAACAAGGAGAGATGTTCTCGGGTGAGACAGAACGCACAAGTCTTTACTTGAATAAAATCGCAGTACAAGGGCGACAAATATGGACTTATAAGACATATTTGTCGCAAAAAGATTTAATGCGATTACACCCCTTGCGTGCACAAAAGATCGCCCATGTCCATGAGGCCCGGCAACTGAAGTTCTACGGGAGGGATCTTCAATAGTTTTGCCCTTTAGCATACCGAGGATCAGTTATAATTTTGAGGTCAAAAGTGGCTGAATTCTTAACATATTTACCGTCGCACTGCACGGAGAAGAGGGTATTAATGGTATTCGAGTCTCTCCGCCTGTAATTGTGCCTGCCAGAGTGGTGCATGTGTGCGCACGTGTATGTGTGCGCACGTACGTGCGCGCGTGATATGTGTCTGCATGTCTAGAGCTGAATCTGCAACACTACTGCTCCGATTTGGCTCACATTTTCACGCAACAAAGAACTTTCTGTGAAAGATGATTCCCCAGATAATAACCGTGATCTGGATACCTCTCTTCCTGATCGGATCAAATTCTGGAGCTATGGATATCTCAGAAACTGTTTGATAGATTTGGCTCAAATTGTAACACAAGAAATGTTGCCGTACACTTGGATTTCACAACTTTGGTCGTGATCCGAAAATCCTAAAAATCAGGAAAATCCAGGGAACTGCTAGTATAACAGGGAACAGAATATAAAGTTGTGGTCAAACACTGGCCGAAAATGGCTGATGTAGGGTGGGGGTGGGGTGGTGGTTGGGGTGGTGGTGTTGTTGTGGGAGCAACAGGCCGGAACACGGGAACTGATGACGAAGAGAACAGGAACGTTTGGGGTATCCGATCTATCAGTCAAGTATCTGACGTCATAATCAATGGACTTTTCCAGTTTTAGCTATCACTAGCTAAGCTCCACCCACACACCGTTCATGTTGGGCATGAATTCCCTGACTATCAA
>JAVVLW010002446.1:0-22070 GCA_034401795.1 Chaetoderma sp. LZ-2023a | reverse complement strand
ACAACGACTGCGACGTACAGAATGCAGCTCGCCTTGGACAGAATTACAGCTTGGGCCAATCGCTGGTGTATTACCATCAACAAAGAAAAATCATCAGCCATGCTATTCTCACTGTCCACCAAACCAAGGTTGGCAATCTGACACTGGGCGGTACTCCACTCGAGTATGAGGACCAGCAGACATACCTGGGAGTCACCTACGACAGAAGATTAACATGGAAGGAGCACATACAGAACGCAGTGGCAAAGGCCAGAAGAAAGCTAAACATCATGAGGAAGCTGGCAGGAACAAAGTGGGGTGCCAATGAAAGGATCCTCAAGACCATCTACCTAGGTGCCGTACGACCACACCTTGAGTATGGATCCAGCTCATGGATGACAGCAGCTAAATCTCATCAACAGAACCTCAACAGAGTACGAACCAGGCACTGCGCATCATCACTGGTGGAATGAGATCAACACCAATAGAAAAAATGGAGCAGACAGCAGGCATCCCCCCACTTAGCAAAGGAAGGGAATGCAAAGCACTGATCCAAGCTGCAAAGTTCAAATCATTCAACAACCACCCGATGAAGATCAGGCAAGCACAGCTGTCATCAGGAAGACTTACTGAGATCAAGTTTTGTGAAAGAGACAAAAGCACTTCAAAGGAAACACCAAGAAATGTTGTCAGCACAAATAGAAGACCCAAACCACACCCTTGATCCTCCACCCTGGGAAAACAAACTAGAGAGCATAGCTATTCGCACCACAGTGCCTCATCTCACAACCAAAGATGAACACAGTGATGTGAGCAAGAAGGCCCTGACCCTAGCCATGCTGGAAGAAATGTACCCTCAGGAGACATGGATAGGATCTACACAGATGGATCAGCCAAAGATGCAATTAGGAGCGGAGGTGCCGGACTGCACATACAGTATCCAAACGGACAACATGAGTCAGCTGCAATACCGACAGGCAAACATTGCACAAACTACAGAGCTGAAGTCGAAGCACTGGTCCATGCAGCTAATACCATCAGCAGAACAGCAGACCCCATTGCACAGATTGTCTTTTTATCTGATGCCCACTCTGTCCTTGAGGCTATCACCAAAGGTAAGCTGCCACAACTTGAAGAAGCACTACAAACCATCATCTGCTTTCGGATAGCATTGCAGTGCATCCCTTCACACTGTGGAGTCCAAGGAAATGAGGAAGCAGACAAGATGGCAACGGTGGGTGCAGAAGAGAATCAGACAGAAAACATGGTTACGCATACAGAGATGAAGACTATCATCAAGTCACTCTATAGAACACCTCAATCAGAAGATGCCTACCATCATCTCTCGAGGCCAGAGCAAGTGACCATTTCTCGTCTCAGAACTGGACATAACAGACTAAACCAACACATGTACAGGCGGTTCCACCTTACGACATCGCCCGCTTGTCCTTGTGGAGAAGCAGAACAGACCACAGAGCACATACTTCAATGTTGCAGTACGTATCAGCTGCTGAGAGAAGAGATCTGGCCTTTGTCAACTTCTTTTCTTGAAAAGCTGTATGGGCCTGTAGAAGAACTGCAGAAAACCACAGATTTCATCTTGAGAACGGCTCTCCAAGTGTGATACCAGCGATCGAAAAGAAGAAGAAGAAGAAGAAGAAGAAGAAGTAGAAGAAGAAGATGACAAGATAGTTTTTCTAGTGAATTTAGAATTTGGCCATGAATCATCATTTGATCTATGTGTCAAAATATGGTGAATAAGCCATAATTATGTTTCTCCTGGAATTCGCTACAAGGTTTTGAGCATAGATGCGGGCCAATTTGTTTATCAAACCATTGCTATTTACTGAACCAGCACTACGAGAGACATCAATGGTATTTATTTCGGTCTCATTTAATATCCAAACACGAGAGAACTATGAAGTTAACCACGCATCACTAATCAACCAAAATACACGGGTAGTTATGATAAGATTTCTTAGTGCAAATGGTAAACATTTTGTTTTTTTGGCGCATGATTTCGCGCAATCGGGGTAACGTTTCATATGAACAAGTTTGGACATACTATTGCATAATTGTATAGGAATTAAAGAAAGCTAACGAACTGTTCATTCAGTGAACAATATCCTCTATAATATACATTTAGAGCTGTGAATATTTACGCCCATTCACGCATGGGGAGGTTTATATAATAGTATAAAGTGTATGAAAATTTGAATCGTTGTGAATAATTAATGACCCGAGGACAACATTGCGTCCCTTTCACATATTAACACGCGTACACATCTGGGTATGTGGGTCATACTGTTAAATTTCTAAATGTGCAGTTGTTTATGGGGGCCACAATATGGTGGTTATATAAGACGGGTGGTCTTGAGACCACCCGTCTTAAATAACCTCCATCTTGTGCCATCAAAAGCAATTTCACATGACAAACGACGTAGAAGTTCCAATCTGTGTTAGACTATATTTTTCGCGGACACTTAAATCATCCATTCAGGGTTCAGCATAGCGAGATCTCGCTGAGAATAAATCACGCGTACGTTAGGTTAACGGGGTTGTACATGATTTGTGTACGCTTAGTTGCCTTGGCTAAGGGTACATGGAGTAAGATCGCATTGTTAATTCCTTGATTTTAACTGTTAGCTCTAAGGTAACATCTTCGTGCATATTTTGTTGATTTTTTTAGTTTCAGTTAAGAAACAAGGTTGTCTTTGATTTAGGCCTGTGCAATTATTTAAGAAGAGTTATCGCGTTCTTTTGCTCACAGTGTCCAGAAAATAATGTAAGTACGATCTAAAATTTATACAAAAGACACGTTGTCTTTGGGCCAAATAGAAACGCGATACAATTCGTTATTCGCATATCGCCAGCCAGTCTGGGTGAACGGGGTTTGGTGTGATGGCTAGAGCTCAGAGCTACTTAACCGGATAACCCGGTTCGCACCGTCGCTGGAAACATGAGTAATCTTCTTCGCTCCTTGCCTCTCTCCACCCAGTGCTATAAATGGGTACCAGTGTAAAAGCTGGGGGAAGTTACCAATAATAGACTGAAATAAGAGCAGCCTATATAAGGTGTGAATGTGACCTGGAATCAGGGATTCGATTGATGCCAATCAAATCGATACCTTCAATCTTGGCGTAGTCATGTAACGCGCCAACGGCGCAGGACCAATATCGAATTTGAGGTCTGCGTGCCAGTTGGCTAACGGCGCAGCGGACCGATCTCAAATTTGTTATAGGGGCGCCCGTTGGCCAACGGTGCAGCGGAACCTATATCAAATTTAATATCTGTGCACCAGTTGACAACCGGCGCAGGGGACCAATATCGAATTTGATATCGGCGTGCCAGTTGGCCAACGGCGCTGGGGACATGATAACAATATCAAATTACACAAGTTTCTGATTCCATGTTCGTTTGCCTAAAGGTGTTTACTCAGGTGTTACACAATGTTGTATCGCAGTGGCGGTGGACGAACGCTACAGAAGGTTCCGGAGTTGTTAGAAGTGAATACGAACTTTAAAGGTGTCTATTTCAACTGGTTTTTATAAAAACAATCGACGACTGCGTGAAAACAGAAGTATACGTAACGCCGACATCCATGTCCACGTTGTATACACCTTTGAAAGTCATTGCGGATTTTAGAATTAAGCATGGCACCGCTAAATCTACTCAGTAAATTTTGACCTGTACTCATTCATGATATAAATGTCGGTCTGAAAATCATGTTAATTATTCTCGTTCTAATTCGATATTGGTCCATTGCGTCGTAGGCCAATGGGCGCACTGATATCAAATTCGATATTGGTCTCTTGCGCCTTTGGCCAACGGGCGCGCCAATATCAAATTCGATATTGGTCCCCTGCCCCTATGGCAAACTGGCGCGCCGATATCAATTAGGGAATAACTGGCTCTGTTATGAAGATGGTTATTCTAGTGTGAAATCTTCATAAATTGTCGTTTTTTGACCTGCAAATGCCAATGTTGCCCAAGACCAAAATGCAGAGGCATGTTTGGTCGGCTGGACAAGTAAATAGTTAATACATGATTATTACGTTTGAATGGTTATAATATTGATAATAACATATGGGTAATGCTCATTATATATTACTGGTCGCAACTAAACTTACATTACAAAACAGTCATTAAAGGTGCATATTCATACCAAAATGCTTGGGGAAAAATGGTTGAAATTGTAGACTTTTAGAGGCTTAAATTGTGTACCTAAAGTAATGAAACAAAATAAATCTTAACATCTGATGGTTTTCCTTTCATATAGATTAATATAATTTTTGTTGAATTAGAGACGCGTGTCTTTAATTCAGTTTCGCAGCTTCAAACATTATATTAATTAATATGAAATGAAATCATTATAGGTTAAGATTTATTTCGTTTCATTACATCTAGGCCCACAATTTAAGCATCTAAAAGTATGAACTTATAATAATTTAATTTTGAAGCATTTTGGTGTGATTATGCATCTTAAAAATCGTAGGATATCATTATATGACCAACTAATTCATCATTATGCAATAGATTCACGAGCTAATAGCCTACAGTACATCTCACAAATAAGTTAAAACGTTTCTAAAAAACCCAAAACACAAGTTAGTTATAAGACATGTTTTGTTGAATATTTTGAACAAAATTGAATTGAAAGACATTGCTGCCTTAGGCAATATTCTCTTCCGGTCAAAATATTCAACAGCACGTTTTATTTTGTTTTGGAAACATCTTACATCATTTATGCGCTGGACTGTAACGTACGTTGCGAGTAAAAGTAACGATTGATGGCCGTGGCTATAATTTTCAATGACCAGTTAAAATACTATTTAACGGCTGACATCGCCAGATTGTGTGTTTGTCACTATATTTTGCTACGCATTCAATATCTGTTATCAAGTAGTGATGCGTCACAGCGGCGGTATCGATTTCACGAAAATCAACAATGAGAAATCAGATAAAAGTCACATCAGCAACTATTGGCAAATATTTCAAAATTACAGTTTATATGATAAATAAATGCTAGTGCAAATTGATCATTTTCAACTCGGTCCATAATAGTGATATGAAAAGTGACCTCGTTCCAGATTCTCTATATATTACGTGAAACTAGTAAGTGTGCGTTGATACCAGGTACCCGGTAGTCAGAGTCTCAGAAACTGCAGCATACATTACGGCCACATGTGACTTCATAATAATATTATATATACTTCATATAAACACTCGTCATTCGCTACATAAATTTTGTATTTTTCTCTCTTCTCCAGCTTTCCATCCCTAAATCTCCATGACGACCGACATTGCACGATTCCATTGGGCAGACTATCTGATGTTCGCGCTGACGTTGGCGATATCAGCGGCCATTGGTATCTTTTCAGCTATCTGGGATAAAAGAAAGCGAGGGCACATGACATCTGACGAGCTACTCTTGGCGGGCAGGAATCTACGGGTTTTGCCAGTAGCGATGTCACTTTTTGTGACGTTTATGTCACCTGTCGGAATTATGGGAACTCCCTCAGAAGTTTACTCCTTTGGCGGTCAACATATGTTGCGGATCTTTGGCTTGCTATTGGTTACACCTTTGACAACCTATGTCATGATACCAATGTACCATAAACTGCACCTGACAAGCGCATATGAGGTAGGTATACGCATGCGTGAGATTGCGTGAGAGTGTGTGAGCGCGTGCACGCATACGCGCGTATGTGCATTCACGCGTTTTCGAGTGTATGCTTTAACGTGATAATCCTATATTCTTTTCGTCAATAGCGCTAACTAGTAGGAAGCTCAAAATGCGTGCGTCTCAGCGAGCATCTATCCGTGAATGACGTGTGCATACGTGCGCATCCATCCACGAATGCAAGGTACATTATGGAGACAATTACAAAACTAACTTGACTGGGAGTTGTTGTTGCGTGTGGCAGCAACAAGCCAAGAATATCCCGACAAATTAGCTTCGGAGTACTCAACCGCTAACTTGTATGTCTTCAAATGGAGAATCGGGGATTAAGGACTTGGGTGGTCTAACCATTTGAACCCAAAAGGACAAATTCGAAAACTCGTCTGCAATTTAATAATTACTCTGTTGAATATATACTCACGCCACCGAAGGCCGGGCTGAGTATTGCGGTCGGGGATGCCTGCCTGCCTGCCTGCCTGCCTGCCTGCCTGCCTGCCTGCCTGCCTGCCTGCCTGCCCGTCCGTATGCCTGCATGCGTGCGTGCCTGTCTGTCTGAGGCATATCTCGGAGATCCTATGAGGCGGAATCACCAAACTTGGCCCATGCATTCATATTATGAGTAGCTAGAAAAAGGTCCAAAATCGAGGTCACGGTGGTAAGTTCGGGGTGGGGTGATGGTTGGGGGTTGGGGTTACCTTAATACATATCGGAATACACAATTTCCTCAATAACTCTACAACTCAAGATCACGACTGGTTAGAAGGGAAATTTTATTTCAGGTCAAACATTCAAATATCTAGGTCACGGGGTCGTTAAGAGCATCCCGAAATACACATTTTAGCCATAAATCGCGAACGCAAGTAGGTAGAATCAGCAAAGTTAGCACATCCATTCATATGATAGGTTGCTAAAGGTTCTATGAGTTTCAGGGCAAAGCTACTAGGTCACGGGGTCACAAAGTGCACGCTGGAATACACATTTTTTGCCATACCTCTGGAATGTAAGATGACGGAATTGCCAGCTTTAGTACACGCCGTTATATTACTACAGTTTGTCATTGCTTTGAGTTTGAGCTCAACCAATCAACTATGTATGTCTGAGGTGTCAGTAAGTGCATTGTCATGGCAAAGCGCAAAGGCGTGAGTCGGCATCTCCCTCCAGTGCATTCTAGTTTGGAACTAATTTGACTGAACGCATCAAATTAATTTTGATATATTCATCATCTTACCTGTATGGAGTTACCTTGAAATTGTGATTCTGGGAACTCAGGGTTCAACGTGTTAAGGATCATGCATTATAATGTTTCATTCATGGAAATTGTAATATTATTTGTTAGCAATACGAACAGTCGTAGTAATATATCGATTTGTTGTTAAATTTCCGTAGCAAATGCAGATATACCAAAGAGAGTAGGCCTAAGCACAAGTCGACGCGTGTTGCCTTTACTATTAGGGAAATATCGTTTGCAGGCCTACTTTCTAGCTTGTCTTTGTGTGAGAGGTGGTTGGGTGTGGGTGGGGAGGTGGGGGGAGGGGTGGGGTATGTGTGTTGGGAGGGGTGGGGTGGGGGTGGTGATGAGGGTATGATGGCCTAATGCCTCAAAGTCATAACTTCGATTTTAGGGTGTGATCGTTTGCGGGTTATCTTGTGGGTGAGGCTGATGAAGAACGGCACTGATTAACAGGTCAAGTGTAGACTGTACGGTGGTGTCTTGCGCTCTAGCGGTATGCTACGGTAGTAAAGCAAGAAACCCACACATAGGCCTACGTAAGTCCGTGCGCGTGATACGGTGTCCGCATGCGCAAACAAATAAAACATGTTTTGTATAGATGTCATTCCATATGTGGCTCATATCTGCTGACCATAATCCGTGCACGTGAATGCTACATGTCAACTTTACGCATAGGTAATTCCCTTATGTCAAGTTACGTCATTCTTTATTGTTTATGTTTCATACGGGTCGCGGTCAGGTTTTCTCGTGCTTGTGCGTGCGTGCGTGCGTGCGGGGGGGGGGGGGGGTTGGTGTTCAATACGCATTACGCAACACGCATCACGCTTACATTGGCGGATACGGACGACGTATCATGTACAAGTGGGCTCCCTGCTTAAAGGTGCACACTCACAGCAGAATGCTTGAAAATACAATTCTTAAAATTGTATACCCTTGCAGACTTAAATTGTGGGCCTACATGTAAAGAAACGAAATAAACCTTAGCATATGATGATTTAATCACGTATAAATTAATATAACTTTTTTAAGTTGTGAAACTGAATTAGAGACACCCTATTTCAAATTCACAGCTAATAAAATTATAATAATTTATACGGAATGAAATCATCATATGTTAAGCTTATTTCGTTTCATTACATCTAGGCACACGATTTAAGCCTCCAAAAGTCTACACTTTTTAACAAATTTATTTTCAGGCATTTTGGTGTGAATATGCGCCTTTAATCGTTTGAACAAAAAAGTTAAAAACAATACAAAAACAGAATAAACTTCTGGATTAAGTACTCTTGTTCGTTTCAGTATTTAGAAATGAGATTTAACAAGACTGTCCGTTTGTTGGTGTCTATTGCATTCATTCCGCAAATGGTAAGTATCTACGGCTCAACTACATACATACTCACCTGCTTGATTACCTAGTACATACATACCTAACTACCTACAACCACCCACCCCAACAAAAAAACAACAACAAAACAACACTCACCCACCCAACCACGCACGTACGTACGCACGCACACACAGACACAACATACATACCCCACCAATCCACCCAGCTACCTACCCAACCCACCCCATCACCACCCCACACCACTCTACCAGCGCAGTGATCTTTATAGCCTGGTTCCACGACTCGTGTATTGAGGAAGACTGAGCCAGGCAGGGGCTTCCGGGATCACTCTTCCCCAATTCGCGAAACAGGGAACCAGCCGGGTATGGTCATCAACCCATTCACCCCACATAGCACACTGCAGCATTCGTTAACGCTTTTAGTACCACGCCCCACTCTGCATGATTGTTCAACACTTTCAACCACATATTCGAAACTGTAACATTAGTTAACCCGTTAGCGCCACACGTGAGGCTATACTGAGCGCCACAATGGACCTTTCCAAATGTATCCATCGATCATATGACGTCATATGACGTCATAACCAACTAAGCGGCGTGTTGGCTGACGTAGTAATCGTAACGTCATGAATGATTGGAAATAGGCCGTCTTTAACGCTAAATAGCCAGACACGTTGTACGAATTGTATGTCCTTGCTATTTAATAAACATGCAGCCATAGGAAGTAACAACACCCAGTCGAATTAGTTACAAAATATTCAACAGCTTACCTGTATAGTTTTCTGTAAATTGATAGTCAGGGACCTCAGAGATCGATCGATCCCAACACGAACATGGTGTGGCTGCAGCTTAGCTAGAGATGGGTGGGTCATAGCTAAGGGAGGAGAGGTCTATTCGACAGCAACCTTCTTCAACCCTTTAATCCCTACACACCAGTCACTGCACGCGTCTTTAACACCTTCAGGCGCAACGCGTAGAAATGTAAGACATGGTCAGAATGTTAATTAGAATCAAGAGGTAAAGAATCTGGGCAAAAAGTCAAATCAGGTCAAACGATCAAATTATGATCACGGACTAACAGCAACTGGCACGGTAGCGGCATATGTCCAGTTTCTATTTGTGTTTCTTTGCAGTTATTCTACATGGCTGCAGTACTTTATACACCGGCTTTAGGACTCAGCCAAGGTAAGCTATAAGCTATAGCATAACAACAGCAACAAAACAAACGACATCAAAATAAACAAACAAACAAACAAACGAACAAACAACTAAACGAGCAAGCAAGCAAGCAAGCAAGCAAGCAAGCAAAAACAAACAATCAAATAAGCAAGCAAGCAAGCAAGCAAGCAAGCAAGCAAGCAAGCAAGCAAGCAAGCAAGCAAGCAAGCAAGCAAGCAAAAACAAACAATCAAATAAGCAAGCAAGCAAGCAAGCAAAAACAAACAATCAAATAAGCAAGCAAGCAAGCAGGCAGGCAGGCAGGCAGGCAGGCAGGCAGGCAGGCAGGCAGGCAGGCAGGCAGGCAGGCAGGCAGGCAGGCAGGCAGGCAGGCAGGCAGGCAGGCAAGCAGGCAAGCAGCTAAACAGGCAAATAAATAAATAAATAAATAAATAAATAAATAAATAAACAAACAAACAAACAAACAAACAAACAAACAAACAAACAAACAAACAAACAAACAAACAAACAAACAAGCAAAACAAACAAAACAAACAAACAAGCAAAACAAACAAGCAAAACAAACAAGCAAACACACAAACACACAAACACGCAAACAAACAAACAAATAAAAAAGACAAGCAAACAAACAAACAAGCAAACACACAAACAAGCAAACACACAAACAAACAAACAAACAAAAAAGACAAGCAAACAAACAAACAAGCAAACCAACCTAAAAAACAAAAAACCCAAATGACCAAAACAGACAATTACATAAAAATTAAACAGTCAATTAACAAGTTACCAACAACAACCACGACTACGACAACAACAACCACTACGACGACGACGACCACGATGACGACCACGACCACCGACCACTACGACGACGACGACGACGACGACGACGACGACGACGACGACGACGACAAAAAAACAACAACACACACATGGATACTATCTAAACACTATTTATGCACTAGTCATTTTAACCAATGTATATGAACTATATTATGTTTTAGTGACTGGTCTGCCCATTTGGGTGTCGGTTGTTGTTGGAGGACTTGTCTGCACATTTTATACGTCTGTTGTAAGTAGTGCACCATACTTTATCTGTAAATAACGAAAGCTGAAGGAAACATTGCCGATACAGTTCGATAATCTATATTTACCGGGTGTGTCATCACATGTATACTTAGATACAATCTGCTAATCAAAAGGTGGCACTGGCAAGTTATATACTTGGATCAGAATGAATTAGCTGAATTAGAAGGAAGCTCATTTACAATTCGATAAATATTCTGTATATATTTTACATATATATATCAAGAGAAGACTAATTCTTTAGAATTTACCACTGGAATGACTGGTTCTGTAACAGAGTCAGTAACTGCAGGGGTAAATTATAAAAAATGACCTTCTCTTGGCATCAAAATTGGCACTGACCTATGCCAGCAATTCGAGTTTTATCTACTATTAGCCCTTTCATCGTCAAGCCGGCCGAAACTGCATTTCTACTGGTCTTGATGAGTGGCCATTTGCAGAATAACAGCAAATTATTTTTGTAACAATAAGTACAAAAAATTAAATTTTCTTGAAACATCTTGATCATTAAAGGGTTAATTCACCATTCCAGATTATCCATTGATGATCTGACGTCATATGACGTCATACTCAGCTAAGGGGTTGTTTAGAATAACGTCATAATGATTACGTCATAAACGATTCTATATGATCCGTCTTTGACTCTCAATAGTCCGACACGTTGTACGAATTGTATATCGCTACTATTTAACAAACATGCTGTTGAATATTTTGAAACTAATTTGAGTGGGCAGCCATAGGCAGCAACAGCACGCAGTCAAATTAGTTTCAAAATATTCAACAGCTTACCTGAACAGTTTTCTGGAAATTGATGGCCAGGAAGTTCAGAAATGGAAGGGCATAGCTAAAACTGGAAAGGCCCAGTGTTGTGAGCGTCATTTTGAGCGCATCGAGGTGCTCTTGACGCAAGTGGCGTTAAAAATTCTAAAGTATCGATTCTAAACTATTGATTTATTATTTGAAACGCTCGACAAGTTTAGTAAGCCTATAATGTTTTTGTTGGCAATCGATTTAATCTCATAACAATTGAAAAACATGCTGAATACAGCCAATAGCAATACTGTATCAATGACTTGCTTGCTCACGTAGGCCTATGTTATTTTGCCATAGATATGTGCAATATGCGGAGTTGGTGATTTAAAGGCTATAACGCTGTAGAACCAGCTATTGATAAATAGGGGACGACAATAGCATCTATTTAAGAATTTTGAAAATGACAGTTCAGTAAATACAGAGTCAACGAATAAAAAAAAGCTTAGGGCATACTGAAAGGCGATACAATAAGTGTATAGCACGCGTAGATGATAGTGGACGAAACTCATGCGGTTGTTTAATGTTGCCTTTGATTGTGCCCCCGTCCGAGAATCATGGCCAATGGACCTTTCCAGTTTTAGCTATGCTCCGCCCATCTCTATCTAAGCTCCACCCATAAATCGTCTGTTTTAGGATCGATCGATCTCTGACCTCCCTGACTATTAATTTCCCGAAAAATATACGGGTAAGCTGTTAAATATTTTGAAACTAATTTGACTGGACACTGTTGCTGGCAGCAACAGCGTCCAGTCAAATTAGTTTCAAAATATTCATTAGAATATTTATTAAATGGTAAAGACATACACTTCGTACACCGTGTCGGACTATTAAGCGTTAAAGACGGACTATATCGAGTCATTCATAACATCATGATTATGACGCCATCTTACACATCACATAGTTGATTATGACGTCATATGACGTCACGTGATGGATGGACAAACTTGGACAGGTATATTGGCAAAATAATTCCCATACACTAAAACAAAAGCGGGATTAGTGGCAGTTCTAACTATAGACGCATCACACTGCTGAGCTGCCGTGCCAAAATATTCACATCAATTATAAATAATAAACTTCAGATTTATGAAAACGGTGAATGATTTTATCTCTGATTCTCAAGCTAGCCTGAGATTAGGAAAATCAACAATGGGCCATATTTTCCCACTGTAATAAATAAGGTTATGTTGTTTTTTTACAAAGGAGGACGGTTTTGCTGTTACATTGATTTAAAGCCTGCTTTCAATACCATCTGGCATCATTCTCTATGGATTAGGCTCCCAAAATCAATATATCAGAAAAATGGTTTAACACTTTGAACCGGAAAGGCTAAAACACCCAAATCCTTGACAATTTTATGAATAATCTGTTGAGTGTTTTGAAACTAAATTGACCGGGAGCTGTTGAAGCAGCAACAGATTCAGTTTCAAAATGCTCAACAGCTTACCTGCGTGATCGTGTTAGAATAAAGATTCTGGGATGTCAGGGTTCAAAGCGTTAAGGTCATTTACGGTTTTACCAATCAATAAAATCAATAATCTCTCATAACAAAATGGAATCAGAATATTTCTGGTGCAAGACTATTGTGCGTCAAGGTGAAAATCTCTAGTTTCCATGTTCTTAAACGACTTCGAATAACATCTGCAAGTTCGCGGGATAACTGGCCTAACATTTCTAAGTGAACTCGCCTTTGAAGGACCCTGACCTATAACTATACGCTTTGTCCATTTATAGATATATAGATAGATAGATTTATTCACACAATAGGCCATTTGACCCTTGAGTGCAAATGGTTACACATAACGTGATATGGCGGACAAATCAACTAAGTGCATTACAATTGCAAGAACATATTCAGTCTCATATTTTATATGTTATTAAATCAGTAATGTTCGCAGGCTAATTTGATTCATATACATCTGGATCACCGCGCAAGCCGCGGATCCATCAATGAACCATGGGTCGATTTCCTTAGCAGACAAAGGGACACCTAGGTATTTGGGGCTACATTATCAAATGCTCAGGTGTGCTGTCCGCGGAAATCGACCGTAGTCCATCAACAGACCGAGGGTGGTCACACGATAGCCCGGTTTGCAACTAAGATACTGATAAACGAAAACAACGTCATCACACACACGCGCACGCACGCAAGCGCGCACGCGCGCACATACACACGCGCACCCATACACAAACGCACGCACGCACGATCGCACACACATACACACACACTCTCTCCCCCACCTCTCTCTCTCTCTCTCTCTATCTCTCTCTCTCTCTCTCTCTCTCTCTCTCTCTCCGTCTCTCCTTCGTTTCCTTCTCTCTTTCTCACCCACACTCAGACAGAAGTATAATGCCATTTCCAATATCACCACCATTCGTTTCCAAATATGTTAAGTCGAAAGGGAAACGAAGAGTGGGATCCGGTCTAAGTATATAAACCACTCAAGGTCAACACTCCACGCTTTCGAAATAGCGGGCCGAAAGAAAAGCGAGGTGTGAGACCAGGATGCACGCGCTCACACAATCACTTTCGCGCGCACACCTTCACAAAGTCATGCCTATAAATTAAAAAAATTGAGTTTTGACACGTTGATTCGTTTCTTTCACATCGAAAGAGGACCACTCTGACACTCCATCACTGGAACCACTGGATTGGTTATCGAGCCAGTCCTTCCAGTAATAAACCATCAGAATAGTACCGCATTCTCCAACGTGACGGGGTTTGACTGACTCCTTCATGTAATGGCATTAGTTTAGCATTTATTTTAATAAATAATTTTCTTGGTTCCTCTTATCCACTTACTAATGCTCATGTCCATATACGCTCACGCGTTCTCGTGGTCATCCACATACACGCGCACGCACGCGCACGCACGCGCACGCACGTACGCACACACGCATGCACACACGCACGCACGTACGTACGTACGTACGTACGTACGTACGCACGCACGTACGCACTCGCGCACATGCGCACCCACACACGCACGCACGCACGCACGCACTCACGCACGCACGCACGCACGCACGCACGCACGCACGCACGCACGTACGCACGCACGCACGCACGCACGCACGCACGCACACACGCAGGCACTCACGCACGCACGCACGCACGCAACAAAGACACACTCACGCACGCACGCTTACATGCATATCCACTTCCCATACAAACAGACGCACATCCACACACCAATACACCCGTATACACACACAATCGTACCGAACTGTTGAAAATTGAAAACTCTAATGTATAACCTTTACAATGGATGCGAAATAGCCACTGGTTTAGTAAAGATTTGTATATTGAGAGCTGAAATCGTGCCTGTGATGAGAAAATGCAATCTGTTAAAAGTAAGAATTATCCTCCCAAATTGGCATAGAAGAAAATGCGATGGCTTATAGTGGAGAAAACGCAATTACGTGCGTTCGTCACGTAATAGAAAAGCATTGTAAGCAAAAGCCGCTAACTTGTTTAAACTACTTTCGCTGGTACACATCAATAATTCTGATGCTTTGTGAACGTTCGGTCGTTTCCAATAATATGGTTTTATGTATTTCCTGCGTAAATCATTATAGACAGGACATAAAATTAAAAAATTATATTCATCCTAGCTCTACATCATCACAAAAAGGGCATGTTCGCTCAGCACGTGGTATTGGTATTGGTTTGTGCCATCTGCCTAATTCAATATTTAGTCTATGAGACCCCGTTCTTAGTCTACATAATGAATCACGGTGCTTTTTCGTTTTTACTTTATTTCAATAGCATTTATATGTTAGATCAGTTGAAATGTGGTTGTAGAGCTATGTTTTATTGCTGGCTTCCAATTGCCCCCTCCACTCCTGATAAAAAAATGTCACTTATTCTCTGCTTGTATTTGGGGATAAACTGATCTTTACTTACTATTGTTCTCTGTGACTCCCATACATCCCCAAACCCATTGGTACAGAGCTTATCTCTTAACGATTTGACCCAATTCTTACAATTTTTATCCCTATGCGTCTTGATATAACGTATTATATACATGTTTAGCAATTCTATTTGGTTTAATATCTAATATTTTGAACCAATATTTTATCAACTTGATTTCTCTCCTTAATCGCAGAGGCATCCTCCCTAACTCTCCATAAACAACAGAATTTGACGTACTTTGTTTTACATTAAGCAGTTGCTTACAGAAGCGAAGGTGACATTTTTTTAGTGAAAACCCCACACTTCGCTCCGGTAGCAGAGGATAGGTAGAACTAGCTTGTCAAAAAGTTTACAATAGTGGTCTATTGATAGGCCTATAAATTTATTACAATAATTTTGTAAAGCGAATACGGCTTTCTGCGCTTGACCCGCTAAACATTTTTGTGCTTCGGTGAACGACCCTGAAGTAGTAAAATCGATGCCCAAATACTTGAAGTTATTTGCAATTTCTACTTCAGTATTACCATACCACCATTTGTCATTTACCCGTAAGCTTTATATGCAGCCAGCACTGTTATTATGGTGGATTCGGTAGAATCACTTCACAGGACCCTAGATGCCTTTCATAATTACTGCATGGCCTGGAAGTTGAAAGTAAATTTTAAAAGGTTTTGATTTTGAATTTTTCTCCAAGTGAAAGGTACGCACACAACCAAAATTCCACATCGAGGAACATAGAATTGACGTCACCAATGAATACCCTTTCCTAGGCGTTACCTTCAAGTACACCTATAATTCTCTTGACTGTCGGAAGAAAACCCCAAATCAGAGCATAAAACCAATGTGTGGGTTGATAAAAATAATTAATGAAAACGATATATCGCTAGACCTACAAATACACGCTATTCAATATGATGGTTGCCCCAGTACTGCTGCATGTATCGGAAATATGTGGCTTTGAAAACACAGCTTAGCTATAAATTGGTGAGACATAGCTAGAAATGGATCATTTTATTGTCTTGTGAAATTTTTATTTCAGGGTGGTCTACGAGCGGTGGTTTGGACAGATCTGTTCCAGTCTATCATAATGCTGCTAGGTTTGATTGTCATATTCGTATTCGGTATTATTGAAGTGGGCGGACTGGGCAACGTGTTACACATCGCCAAGCAGGGTGGTCGCATGCCGTATTTCAAGTAACTTACATCATTATTTTACAATAATAATGAGAGAGAGCGAGAGAGAGAGAGAGAGAGAGAGAGAGAGAGGAGAGAGAGAGAGAGAGCGAGAGAGTGTGAGAGAGAGTGTGAGAGAGAGTGTGAGAGAGAGTGTGAGAGAGTGTGAGAGAGAGTGTGAGAGAGAGTGTGAGAGAGAGTGAGAGAGAGAGAGAGAGAGAGGGAGAGAGGGAGAGAGGGAGAGAGGGAGGGAGGGAGGGAGGGAGGGAGAGGGAGAGAGGGAGAGAGGGAGAGAGAGAGAGAGAGAGAGAGAGAGAGAGAGAGAGAGAGAGAGAGAGAGAGGAAATTCAATAGCTCTGGTCAAAAATAGCAATTTAAAAGTACAACTTGTGCCTGGACATTTTCAGGAATGATACTTACAATGGACCATTCCATTTTTACCTATGTCACGCCCAACTTTAGCTAAGTTCCACCCACACTTCGCCTGCCGTGTTGGGATTGGTCGATCTCCGACTGCCCTAACTATCAATTTCTTGAAAAATATACAGGTACGCTGTTGAATATTTCGTAACTAATTTGACTGGGTGGTGTTGCTGCCTATGGCAGCAACAGCCCCCAGTTAAATTAGTTTCAAAATATTCAACAGAATATTTATTAAATAGTAAAGCCATACAATTCGTACAACAACGCATAGTCCGTCTTCAAATATGCGTTCGTGACGTGCTTATCTACGCTATTCATGACGTCATAACAAGGCCATTCATTATAATGTCATCCTACACGTCACATAGTTGATTATGACGTCATATGATAGATGAATGAACTTGGAAAGGTTAATTTCTTGGACATATTTGAAATCCAAGATGGCCACCAAAAAGTGAGCAATCAAAATTCTCGTTTGATATGTTGACGCCTACCACCATAAGATGGTCCCACCCACGTTGCTCTGAAGTCAGGCCATTGGTTAAGGAGGACTATCGTTTACCGGTTTCTGAAAAATATTTCTGTTAAATGTTCGGATAATCCAAGGTAGCTGCCGAAAATATGAACCAGTCAAAAGTCTCAATAGAAGCTCTAGAGCCTACCATCATCTTAAAGCAAAAGTTGATGGGCATCGGATGGATGTACGACGAAACTGTCGCCATGGCATAAACTCACACAGGCAAGATAAAAATAGATGCAGATTCTCGAGTTTCACATCAATGCACCAATTGGTTTCAGAGTAGTTTTGAAAAAGGTTTTTTAAAATTGGACGAAATCCAAGATTGCTGCTTGCCAAATTTGTCAATCAGCTTCGTTTGAACAAACGTGGAGCGCTATGCCCTAAGGATGATTCAAGCCCGATGTAATTGAAATCAGCCAATCGTTTCTGGAGAAGACATTTTAAATTTCCTTTTAATTTAGTATGTGAATTTTTGACGGGAAAATGATCAAAGATGGACACCAAACCGGTTATCTGACAGTTTCGAAAGTGGCAAATTTGAAATCAATATACACAAAAACCTATAAAAACATTTTCGGCATCAAATCCATAAAAAAACAAATATGGCCATCAAACACTGTGCAATTTAATCGATCCACGGAGTATCATTAACTTATAAACTTCCCTTGAACAAACTTTAATCGCCCTCAGTTCCTAATTATCTCTTGCAAATGTCGGTCCGACCCGCTCAGTGTTTCTGGAGAAGAACCCATCTTCGCAAAAACTATTCAAGATGGCCGCCAAAGCATTTAGCCAATCAAGTCCCCTTGAACAAACTTGGATCAGCTCTTGCCATAACTGATGTTTCAAGAGTTTTGAATCGGTCCTCAAGCAGTTTCGGAGGAGACTTTCAAAACGTTTTGGCCCAAATCCAAGATGGCCATCTGCCAAATTGGCCGATCAGCTTCCTTTGGACACACTTGGATCGCTGTGCCACAGGGATGGCTACTGCCAATATAATTGAAATCGACACAGTTGTTCTCGAGAAGACAGTTACAATTTCCCATTGATTTCGGATGCGTGAAAATGATCAAAGATGGCCACCAAACCGCTTATCATAATTTGACTGGGGGCTGTTGCAGCTATAGGCAGCAACCAACCCGGTCAAATTATTAAAACAATATTCAACAACTTATCTACCTATTATAGTTACTTCTTGGAATTCAGGTTATATCGTGAACTTTATGGGGTATTAAGAAAGTGTCTATTATTCAAATCTTTAATATTAATTGTATCATTTCTACCTTCCAGTTTTGACCCAGATCCGTTTGTCAGATTAAGCTTCTGGACGGTATTTTCCGGCGGTATCTTTGCCACACTCAGCACAGAAGGTTGCAACCAGGCTCTCATTCAGCGATACCTCAGTTTGGAGAAACTTAGAGATGCTCAAATGTATGTTTATTTCTCAGAAATCATCATCGTGAACAACAACAACAACAACAACAACAACAACAACAACAACAACAACAACAACAGCAAGCACAGCAGCCACTACGCCAGAATCACGAATCTGGCGTGCAAACTCAATTACTTTTTGTGTATGGTAAACACATCTTGGGTGGGACGGGAAGTTACTAAATGATTGTAGCCTGAATATTTGGCAAGACTCAACTCTCGGGTGTGTGGGGATGAGTGGGATTTGGTGGGTGGTGGGTGGGATTGACACCCCCATGGCTGTGTACTCGCACTCAAAGCAGTAAACGTAATTCGCAGAGGTTGACAGCAAAGTATATAACGTATTACAGATCGGAGGACAACTGATACTGTCCAAACTGTTCTACACCATGTGGCCTCTGCGCAGAGAATGTATCAAACTCGGATTCGGCAGTAGAATGCGACTCATGTAAATATCGGTTCATACCAAATGCTTGTTAATCTCCTATGCAGACTACAAGCTAATGCAAACAACAAGGTGTACCTGGGTGTGTCCAAGCTCTGAATACATCAATCTAATCATTAATCCTCGGCGGGCCTTGAAATCAGTAACTGATGTGAGTGAATTAGTGAATCACCACTGCCGATATATGTCAAGAAGAGTAAAACCGTAAAAACGAAACAAATCACCATACTATCAATCAACATAAATAGCATGAGAGAAACAAACCTGAAATACGGTCATATCTATCAACATGCAATCCAGCCGTTGTCGCCTTTCAGGACACCAAAATAGACAAATCAGTAGAATCAAATGAGCTATTTTCACAAGAATTAGTTTATGATATATTCAGAAATAATAGAGTAATAGGCCCCCGTCCATTACTCTATCATTTTTTAATATATCAGAGTTGGGGTGTGGGGTTGGGTGTGTGTGGGTGAGGGGTGGTGGTGGTAATGGTAGTGCGTGCGTGCGTGCGTGCGTGCGTGCGTGCGTGCGTGCGTGCGTGCGTGCGTGCGTGCGTGCGTGCGTGCGTGCGTGCGTGCGTGCGTGCGTGCGTGCGTGCGTGCGTGCGTGCGTTGGAGAGTATTTTGTTAGTGGAGCAAAATTTTGAATCACCACACATATGTGAGTCAGAACGAATCAGAATCAGTATGTGCGAAATCGTCACTAAATGGAAAAGACCACTACATCAGAAGTTGGTATAAAGAGCACAATCAGATCACATTGACTAATAAATCAACTGCTCATGATAATCTATAAAACGAATAGCATGCCAAATATTCATATTCTTGGCGACTTTAACTACAGGAAAAAACAAAACTGAGCACATAACTTGCTGCTTCTTTATCAGATTCAGACGGCCAAGCCTTAATTGATATCGTTAATGAATTTAGTATGGAGCAGCTAGTATCTTTCCCAACCCGTGAAGGAAACACTAGATTTAATCGCAACAACATTACCCGGTCAATTAAGTAACCTTCCCTCACCAGACAAATTCAATGACCACGATGTCGTTATGGCAACTCTAGTATGCAACATCTCTGACAAAAAGAAACCGCATAGCCAGTTCTTTCAATATTCTAAAGGAGGCTATGGTACCATACATTGGAGCACTTGTACTTCAATGATCATGCGAATATCCGTGATATCTAAACCAATGGGCAACTTAGTAAGAATTCTCTAAATGAAACCACCTGAAAAATGTACCCGGTAAGCTATATGGTTCTCTTACAATCACCACCCTGGATAAGCAACAACATAAGGGCTTTGATCAGATGCAGGAACAAAACACTCTGCCATTTTTAAAAAGACTGGCAGCCTACGCGTAAAAGATAGTTAGAAAGCTCCGCGAAAGCAAATTAGGAAATAAGTTCTGGATTCCCACAACAACTATGTTAACAATTTGCTCGGTGACATCAAATAGTGACTCAAACCCCTTTTGGAAGTATATTAACAACCACAAATCTGAAAACAAGAGATCCCGCCATTCAAAACAGATGGAATTCTCGGAGATACTGGGCACAGCATGCTTTTATAGCCCTCATATGGTTTGTTATTATCACAACAGTGACTACGCTGATATATCGCGACATATTCGTCATATGTCTGTGTCACCTAGATGTGATTTCATCTGGCATAGCGACTCTGCCTTGCGTTCAATAGGGAAAACGTTCCAGAGCGCCCTGCGCGTGCAAAACCGTCTTTTCTTGGTTTGTCAATAATTTACAGATTTAGAAAAAATGTTTGAAACATTTTCCTTATTGAACGTAAGCCTGATTCGTTGGTAGGTATACCACAATATTGACACATCTGTTGACTCTTACAGAGCGACGATGACGACGTTAACTGTCCCCCCACCCCTGCTGAGTTTCTGCAGACCACATTTTCCATGGAGTTTAACTCTAAATATACTGAAAATTTTGAAAGCAATGTGAATGAAAGTTGTTGGTGGCTATGCCACCAACAACTTTCAGTCAGATTGTTTTCAAAATATCCAGCAGGTCCAGAGTCATTGTCCACTGAAATTATTGTCCGGTAGCTTACATCAGTCAGACAGTTAAAGTGAGAATTGTAAATTTAAAAATTTAAATTTTCAGTGCTTCATGGGTGAAGAAATTCTGTGCCATCTTCTATATTGTCATGCAATGTTTCTGTGGCCTGATAGTGTATGCGTACTATCACGACTGCGACCCTCTGCTTAATGGACGCATCAGTAAACGTGATCAAGTAATAATATGGCATACACACGCATACACAAACGCGTGCGCACACGCGCGCGCGCATGCACATTTTACTAGCATAAACAAGGGAAACGGATTGAAGTGTGCTACGACACCAACACCCACAAGCACTGTACATTAAGAGATACTTTCTCTTGTTTGATTAATTGTTGTTGTAGTAGTAGTAGTAGTAGTAGTAGTAGTAGTAGTAGTAGTAGTAGTAGTAGTAGTAGTAGTAGTAGTAGTAGTAGTAGTAGTAGTTTTAGTAGTTTTAGTCTGGTAACAACAACAACAACAACAACAACAACAACAACAACAACAACAACAACAACAACAACAGCAACAACAGCAACAACAACAGCAGCAACAACAACAACAACAACAACAACAACAACAACATCATCATCACCATCATGATCATGATCATCAACAACAACAACAACAACAACAACAACAACAACAACAACAACAACAACAACAACAACAACAACTTTAGTATTCAAATTTTATATATATGTGTGTGTGTGCGTGCGTGCGTGCGTGCGTGCGTGCGTGCGTGCGTGCGTAACATCGTCGTGTCGTG
>JAVVLW010002444.1:0-25000 GCA_034401795.1 Chaetoderma sp. LZ-2023a | reverse complement strand
GATAGCCACTGGATGGCTTTCTTGGTCTTACACTTCTGCGCCGTCTCCTCTTTCCACTGTATGACATCTGGCTCATCCACGTCTGAGAAGACTCCTGCATCCCGCTTACTCTCCTCTAGGAGGGTCTGCCAGTATCAGAAATGTTCACTGTTCCTTGGCCTCCTTGCAAGGTTCGCGTTCTGTTGATACAAGTTCTCCCGCTGTAGTCACTCTCCTTCTTGTTGCAGTGCGAGCCTCTGTTCGTTTATGGCCTTTATCTGTGCAGGGGTCATGAAGGGACGAACCTCTTTCGTCATCATCTCGGCCAAGGTCAGATAATGCTGGTATGATATCATGTTGTCGTCAGGTCAATGAGTAATAAGAGTGTAAACTCTAAATGGGCGTCCGATATCCCTTCCGTGCTGTCATATATGTTAATGGAGGGGCTGTCAAACAGGTGATTTACAGGTGTGAACAGGCTAGGACTGATAGCTTTCTATAGGTTGCTAGTGGCGCCTCGGAGATACTCTATCACGTCCTGGCCGACTTCTACTTGTGAGCTGCTGTGTGCACTTCCCGGAGGTTCATGTAGCACATCAGCGTGTATGTTTGTTGTGCCCCACTGGGGCACCTCGAAGAGGACCAATTCTACACGGTACTGTACCACCTGTCTCCCGTCTAGAGAGGGTGAGATTACGTTCTCACCACCGGAGAGCAGCAGTTGGACAGTTTAATCCCCTTCTATAGCGTGCTATGAAACCCATATTTGCTCACTCGACTGGTCTTGCTGACTTGGCAGATGTGTACGCAGCTGATGCTGCCAAGGTAGAAGTGAGCGATGGCAAGTCATTCGCCCTACAGTACGAAGCAAGATCAAAGGCATTCTCCCTCAGCCCCATTGGTGGTGATGGGTTGGAGCTGCTCACAGACGTCAAGGATGTGACGAAGGAGTGCCTGGGTCGCAACATAGATGGCCACAAGATCGTGTTTCTGTACGATTTCCCGAAGAGGAAGTACATCCTCGAGCCGTTGATTGAGCTCTCGGATACAGAGGTGGCAGACATCAACACCCTAAATAACGACCTCAGCTTATCATCTGGTCAAACCCTATTCGAGCGGTGCCCCGCTGATGGCCCATGATGGCCTGCTATTGACCCTGGCAAAAAACCTGCAGTTCATATTTGAGAAGAATGAAGTGTGGTACCGCGCTGGACCTGGGAGTGACTGGCAAACATGGTTGCCCCTATATAGGCCTCCCGCAGTCATTGACATAGAGGTTACTCCCCTATCCACTGTTGTGAAAAAGGATTGGACAGTTCGAAAGTTCTCCAATTCTGGGATCATCCTTCCTCACCTACATAGTGTGAGTCACCGGATCGGGGTTACCGGAGGAAAGCTCCTGCTGCGTCGTCCATTCGTTGGACCATAAGAAGCTGTCAACCTCCAGGGGGCCACCCTATGGGTAGATGGTGTGTCATATGTCTCCAAAGTCCACGATGCTGTTACACTGCTTCGGCGCGTCGGACTCACTAGCCCGCAAATGACTCATATAGTCCTAGAGCTACGGTTCTTAGCCGGCGGCAGAGTGAAGCAGCTAGCCCCTGCCATTGAGGGGATGAAGATCACTACCGATCCGGATGGAACCGGGCTCGATCTGGCACAGATATTTCTCGAGGGGTTCACTCTGTTCAGTTTAACTCTTCATATATAGCCATGATTCTCATCATGCTGCTCGTGCTGGCGTCTACAGCAGTGGCACAGGGGGCTGAGACTGCCATGTTGTTGGATGCCAAGTGGGACCACTTCCGGGATAATCCCGCCCCACCCCACCCCAGTACAGTCCTTGGGTCGAACCCCTGCGGAGAAACATTTACGACCGCTTTCACCCGCGTAAAGAGATCGACTCTGTCTCCTACTTCTATGGAGTGGAGAGGGTAGGCCGTGGTTGTCTGCTGGAGACCCCTGCTCAGCACCAGATTCTCTGCATAACATGGGAACATGCCAGAGTCTGCCATGGTTCACATGCTCATCACTTTAGCCTCCTCCCAGGTGAGCGTTGTCAAGGTAGATGGAAGCCCCTATTGGTGGTCCAATCATGCCGATGCGACTCTGGCATAGACTACGTATTTGTCTGAGCCTACACAGAATAGAGACTTAGAGAGACCGGCCCTTTGGCTGATGGTTTACATCACTGCGGAGGCTTGTTTCTAAATGGGCGTTCAGCCCCTGGTAGTAGTAGTGTGATCCTACCTCCCTGGCAGCCGTTCGGCGATCCGTGGTGGCCACCGCAACCTATGCCCCAGGGATTGAGAGGGCGGTGGGGGCCCATCTGTCTAAATGGAAATCCAGTTGAGGGAGGTGGGTGGCTCATTTGTCTAAATGGAAATCCAGTTGAGGGAGGTGGGATCATTTTGACCCCGACACTACTACTTGAAGAATTACACCATTATTTTATAAAATACTAAAACCTAGATATTGTAATGTATCAACGGATTACATATGACGAAGTCTGATACTCCTATATGTAAAGTATATGTGAACAGGGAGTCCCGGAATTATAGTCCAGCGGATGGAATGTTCACTGATGTATGATCTGAATGTAGCGATAAAAGCGTGTGTTATTTAAAACAAGTATTTGATAATTAGGAGCCAAATTTGAGCATAATAAAAATAAATATTCATTTCTCTATGGAGGTAACGCAGCAATCACATTATTTAATAGCTTACATTATTAAGTTCGTGTTAGGAATACAGCGATTGGGCGCATTGTTTCATAAGCAGTTGTGCATTTAAAACAACTATGTGGGATCGGTGTATCTGTCTTCTAAGTACTTCTATGCTGTAATATAATTTTGATATGCCTGGTGAAATACCACCATGCGAAATTGGCAATCTCCTATGGATAAAGAAATAATTGTCATACAATTTTTCAAAAACTTTGCAAACCGTTGGTTTTACATTGTACTTGATTCTCGACCTGTTGGCTAAGATCAAATTGTAGTACTTGGCAAACGTGTTTGACACATTTCATTAAATATATCTTTTACCTTGCCAATTTGCTAAATATATTGCATTTATAAAATAGGTTGGCCCAATGTTAAACCAATGAGCAGAATGGTGTTGCATGAACCTATACTGTTAATCAAAATTAAGGAAATCGTCAACCCAGAGATGAATCAAAGTGATTGAAATTGTTAACGTCTGATTTGGTTTAGGTATTAGCATAAATAACTGGATTGACTATTTGTAAACTTAATAATTGAGTTCATTTTGGACACGCTGTATTGATTTAAACTGAATTTGTAATTTCTAGTCGCCTGTAACCACATGCGCTGCCGTGTGGCCATCAGCAGCAAATGGCAGTAATAGTAATGCTGAAAAATAGACACACATTTTGCTTGGTTCTCATATATCCCACGATATTGAGGATGCGCGTCTTAATTGCCAATACTATACTCTATAAAAACAAAAAGAAAGGCAGTCTAATTATTCATTTTTTATCTTATATTTTGTAATGGAGACAGTTGTCGTATACCGTATACTAATGTTTTAAGATATTATTAAATAACATCTAAAAATATTTTTTGTTGTTGTTTCCTCTTCCTCTTCGTGCGAATCCTGTAACTCCGTGTATATATCCGGAACATCTATCTCTTGCCACATTTACAGAGTAATATTACCAATCGTAGAATAAAAATATAAGATCCATTACTGCTTGTACTAGTTCTAGAAATTCCTTAAGTGTAATGAACACATCCAGCACTACTAGTACACAGAGCTGTTCTGCGCCAGAATTAGTTTAATTTATACCCTGACCTGTAAAACAAAACAGCCTGTTAACAGTTACCATTTAGCGATGGACACGCACTAGCATTGGCTGTGCAGTAGATGCACACTTATTAATTAGGACACTAACGTTAGCCATGCATAAATCATTGATTACTGTTGTAGCGATGGCCGCAAAATCGGATTGGCTAAGCATTGGACGCAGAATTATTGATTAGGGTTGTAGCGATAGACTCACATAAATTATGGATTCCCTCTCTCGTGATGGGCATGATATCTGATTCGCTGAGTGATGAATGCACAGATATCGATTAGACCTGTCGTGATAGATACGCATACATTAAAACCAGCTCTTACTTGGATATTGCTTGTTGGCGCAAGTAGTTCAACTTTGAGTGTCAATCAAATATTCTAACACTGGACTGTGTGCCTGAAGTAATAGGCACACTTTATAAACAACTAGACATTTTATATTAGTGGGATATTTATTATTCGCGCAATTGAGGTGTTCTTCATCAGTGCTTACAAGTGTGAATATTCAATATTTTGGGCTAATGCAACGTTAATGATTATTCACAGCTCTGCAGTTTTAGCCGTCATGTCAGCAAATAATTCCAGCTACAACATTAGCTGAATGGAGTAACAGCCTAAAGCATAAACTATAGCAAGTCTGAATTAGAGGATATTTTGAACTAATGGCACATTAATGCGTATTCGATGCACTGCTGTCTTCGCTATTGTGCCAACCAATTAGAGCACCCCTGAAGGAGCATCAACGTTACTGAATCAAAGTTACAGAGACAAAGTTACAGAGACAACGTTACAGAGACAACGTTACAGAGACAAAGCTATGAAGCAAAGCTACAGAAACAAAGTTGTGCTTTAGGCATCAGTTCTCTTAATCAGATATTGTAGCAGCCAAAATAACTAGAAACACGATAATGTGGATTAATTTGGTAGTACGATTACATATCACTTTTGCACTCAAACTTGCATTACACTTAAAACAGGCACTACAACTAGTACACATTTACTTTGCTTCACTATCTGTCAGAGTGATGGGGAAAAAACCCGTCTTGTATATATATATATGTGAGTCAGTTGTCAGTCAGAAGGCGTGCTAGCTGTCACTCAATATGCATTCATGGTGTTGGTGTCTGATTGGGTGATCGACAGCCATGCATAATGTATTGAGTACCCATGTCGTGATAGACGCACATTGGTGAAATTATAGACGCGGATGTATCGATTACCTCTGTAGCAATCAACGTGCATGTGATTGGTGAAATTACAGATGCAGAATTATCGAATGCCCCTGTAGCAATTGATGAAATTATAGATGGATATGTATTGATTAACCCTCTTGTAATGGACGTTCATACATTATACACACCTGGTGGCAATATTGAATACACACGTGCTAGTCGTGCTGTTGGCCATCTGCTGTGTCAGTTATTGCAACAGTCAAAAGTTCCCCCATATGAGTCCATCGAGGTAATCGATACTGTATGTGCGTCTTTGATTTCACCAATGTACGTATAAGAGTTCATCAATGCGCGCCCATCACTACAGGCGTAATCGATAACTAATGTGCGTCTATATTTTCATTTGTGTGCATTCATCACTAAGCCAATTAGATTGTGTGTCTATCACTATACGGGTAATTGATAATTTATGCACGTCTATCGCTACAAAGTTAATCAATAATTATGCGTCCTGCGCTCAGCTAATCAGATTGCATGTCTATCACTATGGAGATAGTCGATAATTAATGTATGTGTATCAACGCTTATCGATAATTCAGCATTCATTACTCAATCAATCAGATTGCACACCCATCGCTACAGAGATAATCGATCATTTGTGTTTATCTTTGCCTCCCTAATTGATATCCATCACACAGCCAAGCAGATGCAGTGCAGTGTCCATTGTTGCAGGTGTAATCAATAATTTGATTGACACGTATGGTTATAATGTATGCACGTCTACAGCTACAGCCATTAATCGATAAGTGTGTGTCTATCACAGTCAATCACGTTGCGTGGATAATCAAGAACATACTTTCTTGCTTGGCAAGTGTGGGTGATATAAATAGTGAACATCTCTGTGCACTAGTAGTGATGGATGTCTTCATTATACTTATAGTAACTAGAATAAGTAATTATTGAAATAATAGAATAATCTATCGAATTTCAACTATGCGCCGCCCTTTTCTGGCCAAGCTCCTCCCACCTTCCGCCTGTTGGAATCAATGTATATGCCTGGAATCCGGAATTCCAAAGATCCCTATTCCAGATCATCTCAGTGAGAAAATATCATAATACCTGGAGTCTGGTGAAATGGTTTAACATGTTACACACAGATGCCGCAAGTTTGTTTCAGAAAATATGTGTAGTTACTGAACCTCCACAAATAAACATATCCGCGTTTTGAGACGTTAACTGACTTAGAACTGACAGATATTATGGCACCATTATTGCCCGAGTTAATATGAAATTTGTAATGACATCCATTTTACTTTCTTTAAAATTGTATGGTTTCCCTCAAATCGATTGCTTGTGACATTTTCTATGCTACGTAGAACATGAATTTGGGTGAAAAAGATTAGAAATACCTTCCATCCCACTTTGTGTTTGCTCACATTATAAAGTGGCTTGACTATACGATGTAAAACTAAAGATAAATCCGAGTTTACAGCCGATTCGAATGCTAATGATCGTGTGCAGTGATGTTCCTGTGACAATGTTCGCGTTACCTTTGTATTCAAATAACTGATACATCAAGAGCCCACACGTGCATGTAAATACCTAATTAGAAACTTATCGAAATCATTATGAAGGAAAATCATAGCCATTATCAGCACTACTAGTTATTGAAGCCACCGTTTCTTAAGTATTTCGAAATGTCATTCATCAAAGCAAATAATACGAGAGAAACCACTACAGCACGGTTGCATACGCATGTGTTTCGCTATTTCTCCTCCGAATTTTGATCACACACGGTGCTTTGATGCCAAGCATGTTGTATTGACACACATAGCACATGCTTAGCTGTTTCAAATACAATCACACGGGCTTAGAATTAGGCGATTATGTAGTTAAAGATAATCACATTTCTTACGGATATAAAGGCGTGCGAGTTGGTGATATTAATGGCAATTGTTCCATTCGATGCGATTGATGTTCTAACCCGGCTTGTGAAAATAGCTTTATGACACTTTTCTCTGACAGATTAGAGGAAAAGTTACTCAACTGGCGCTCCCCTTTTCTGGTGGGAGATAACAGCATCCTTCCCTAGTTACAGCTCCAAAATAGTGCCTGTCATGCACACATGTCAGCGAGTGATGATACTTGTGCTGCTATTCGGAAACCGCAATTCTTGATGTACAATCACGTTCGCTGTCTACTTCAATTTGGTGTCACTGTAGCGTGAAATCAGACATCTAATTGCCATTGTGAAATAGTCGCGAGTAGATGGAATGTAATCAGCTGTCTATCAACAAATTAACTGTCAGTAACAAATTAATTGTTCTGCATTCAGTAACTACTTTGGGGTGGGCAATTGCATAGAACAGATAACATAACAAAGGATTCATTATTTTTTTCTGCACTAATATATATATATATATATATATATATATATATATATATATATATATATATTTTTGCGGGTGTCGTTAGATATTTTGTTAGTTCAATTGACTGTCCAATCAGGGTCATATAGAGTCAAGCCATTATCAAACTTTCCTTCAGGGCCGCATATGTATCTATTTATGTATACGCCATGTGCATGTCAACTGTGATGGCACGATATGTAACTCCTTGCTCGATTGGCAACAATCTCGTTGAAGTACATTTCATATGTTGGTATAAAAAAGAAATTGGAATGATGAACTTGATTTGATTTAAATGAACCTATCTTACCAGAAGTGTCAATCCAGGATAACATTCGGGCGCATGATTTTGTTCAGTTTTGGAACAACATTCTTTCCAATCTTATTGTTCAAAATCAAATATGCTTACAACTGGAATATATCGATCGGTTTCTCACACAGGCAGCATTAAAACACGTGTTACACTGCAAGTGGGTTTAGGTTAATGTCGCCTTGATACAACCCTTTGCTATCTGTAACGGTCCAAGCCACGTGACTTGCTCCAGACTGTGACGGCCCAAGCCACATATTTAATAAGCATGTTGTTAAATATTGTGAAACTAATTTGACTGCGCACTGATGTTTTCATAGGCCAGCAACAGCACCCAGTTAAATTTGTTTCAACATAGTCAACAGTGTAAATGTATAGTTTGCTGGAAATGGAGATTCAGGTAGTGCACGGTCCAATCGATCCCAACACAAGCAACGTGTGGCTGGAGATTAGCTAGAGATGTATGTGACATAGCTAAGCGGGATTCCGCCATTTGTTGTGTTTGCAACGTGAATAATGGTTGACGCTGATTGGATGGGCGGAGCGTGCTTATGCAATAGAGTGCATGGCAGGGCGGCACTTATACACGCTGGGCTGGCTTACATCATTGTGACAATAAAAGAGACTGTGTCGCATACGCTCGAATCTGGGAGGCTGCTTGGTGCAGTCGTAACTGTTCAGTACCCTGGTGACCATACACGATGGGGTATGTTAAGGTGTTTAGAATCATGGTCAATCCATTTCCCCGCCGTTGCCTCTCTCGGTGCTGCAGTGAAATAGATACCAGTTTTAAAACTAAGTAGGAACGTAGAAATTACTGTCTCGACCACTAATTTCTTGCTAGACGTATTGCATTATAATTTCAACACTGTTCACTTCCTTGGATCCCCGCCTTTCTCAACACTTGTTACACGCACATCGCCTTTGATTTGAAACTTCGCTCCACTTTTGTTGTAATCCAGGCTCAGTTTATGCTGAGCCGATTAACAGGAAAACAACATCGAATAAGGAGTCCTCTTGCTGTCAAATGTTTGCATTATCATGGTTGTGATATGGAACGATTGAATATCAGTTCACTATGATGCCAGACATAATCAAAACGCGCACACTACTCACCAGTAGGACACCGGGAGAGGTACGTGCAAAACTAGTGATGTGCTACACCCAAGCATGTTAGGATTGGCTACTTTCTGACTGGACACATAGGTACTCATCTATTAAGAACACATTGTCAGTGAAGCACGAGATTGTGCAACATGTGAGATCTGTCCCGATGAATTTAACGACCACAGAGTTAGATTATGTTTGGTGACAAAACGTACTACTGATTTGCACCACTGTACACACTAAGCCTTCTTCAGGGACGCTGGAACGAAGTAAATATTCAGAGAACGTGTCAGATCAAGATTAAAAAGATGGTGAAGAAGATCATGGTAAAGAACTTTCAGTCGCTCTGCGAAAGTTAACCTCTAAATCGGTAAGCAATACAAGGCATCAATCTGAAAAATGTGTATCACATTCCATACGCATCCAGGTTTCTTAAACAGACCTGGCATGTGAGATTATCAGCCATGATTACCAAAAGTCAGAGAAACCAAAAAGAGTTCTTATCAGAATGCTGCCTATCCCATTAATATATAAGGTTACCATTTCTGAGGAAGGGAACTGGGGAAAGTAAAGTCGGCATCCGGTTCTGATTTTGATTTCTAAGACCCATGGTCATAGAGAGAGAGGCGTATGGTTCTGGAACCACAGACGTCTCTATGAAAGCGCACGTGCTAATCACAAAGCGTGGTATATGAGGAAACTATGTTAGGAAGAGGCACGTTGCGGTAAAGATATCAATAACTAAAGTTGTATCTAAATTCCCAATGAAGTGCCTGGCTAAATTCCTTAAATGTAATTCAAAACTGAGTCTGAAGATAAAGCCACTCACATGCAATCTGAGTTGGCCATGCCGCCACACTTCAGCCCAGTTTCGGAGATTAAGGCAGAGAAGGTACAATTTAGAAAAATGCAGACGATGCCACCAAAGACAAGAAATAGCGAGTGAGAGAGAGGCTTTAAGTTGCATAAAAAGACGGCATACAGTTACATCACCAGTAGTTCCTACTAAGTACGCCGAAAAAGAAGGTCAATCAGGTTGTGACCGAGACGCCTAAATGGTCTGAGACTCGGAAAAATATGTGGCAGTATGTTTATATGCAATTCACTTGCTAACGACCTCATTGGACGAAGCGCTCCTGAACCATCATATATCCCAGACATTTGGGCTGTGTAACTGATTGAACCATAGATCCTACCATGACCAAACACAATTACTCAGCAATAACGACCTCAACCTTTTGCACATGGCGACCACATGGTATGTTATAAATCACCGGCTAAGAGGTATGCGCAGCACTCCAATTAGGGCTGGCCTCTGAGCCAGATCAAGATGATCAAAGACTGTCATCTCTTTGTTATGATAGTTATCCATGTGTCAAGGGGAAGGGGGCAACATTGGTCACACAGTTTTCCACTTTTCTGACGTGTTGGAAGTAATTTCAATACGTGTGTAGAGTGAAATATGTCGAGGCATAGTCTTGCGTTCAATTAGCCTTTATAACTTGTAGTTTGCTGAAGATGAGAGACTGATTTAATGTAGAATATGTTCTGCTGAAATACGTTTTCTTCTACTTTCCGTACTGTGGCTTGTCCATTGGAAACATCAATCGCGAATTAGGTTCCCATTTCCTCTATGCTGTCGTTGCATTGCGGTTATAGTAGGTGTGATGGCAAAAGATGTAGCACATTGGTGTTATCACGTCCAATGGAATTCTGGTACTGATATGTGTTGGTATCCAGTAAAGGTTGAATGCTTTCTAAACATGGTTATTCCGTGACATTCAAAGGACAATGTCCAATCAGTAGCCGTTAGTAGTCTGCTATGCGTACATGTAATGGAACTGTATGGCATTGTCCGTAAGGTGCTGAGTTATGTCATTGCTCATAAGGTGCTGAATCTGAGATTAGGCTGTGTGGGCATTGTTGATATGTGATGACTCGCAGGCTTTTGAGATAAAAAAAAACCCATCAGGTTTTCTCAAGAGAGCTTTTGGAGTTGACCAGCTATCACAGTTGCATTGCATTGTTCAAACACATATAACATCGCACATGTATCTCTTTGCGTTCATAGAAGTATGTAGCCACGCATACACAGTGTCTTGAAGGGCAGAAAGGCAATGTTTGCCATTTCACCACAATTTGTAATGTCAGTTCAGCTAAATATGTGTGAGTACAATACTTTGCTCCTTTATCAGCTTCCCCCAGTTCTCCTCGCCACGAAGGCAGACACTTCATCACGCATCTCCTTTCTGCCAGACAGGGATTCAGGTGTGAACACAGCATTGATTCATTCATCAAGAGTTGTGTGTCTCTGGTTGGTTTTGCAGCTACTGGAAGCAACTCATCCTGAAACTTCTTTTCTCATCGATGAACTCAACAACATATATGTACTGTAACAGCACTAATGATAAACAATCTCCTTATTTTGATTTTATTGATGTGTCCACATTTGAAGACAGCATTGGTATGGCAAGATCTGTTAATAACTATATTAGTTTTTTTGCTAGTATGTACCTCCGGTAGCCGCCACAACCCCCTAACCACCGACTCCAACACTCATACAGCAAGGCACCTTCAAGACAGTCTCAGACTCTATAGCAACCGACTTGCCGAGTGCAAAAGTGGTCGGTCAAGATGGCATCACTGGCATGGTGATGAGGTGAATGGCGGTCTTAAGGGGCCATTAGAAAGGTGTATTCAGGCATCTGATATACGATCTGCTTATAGGTGACTAATCTCGTCTGAGAGGATCCGATATTTATAGACCAGCAATATCATGATATGATATATGATCATCGGTGACGACCCTTTGCGCGACAACAGCCACGCAGTTAATGGCTAGATAAGCCATGGAGCTATATGCCTCACATAAGCTGCACGGAACGCCAATAACAGTTGAGGGTGTGCAATTACGCGCGCATGTGCGCGACTGCGTGCGTGCATTGTACGTGGAATCTGGTCATCTGGTTTATTGATAATTGTGTTTTGAGAAGTCATACTCTTCTTGTTTATACTATGCAGTCTATGTTAACAATCTGTTCGATTATGTCAACGGTACATAGTATTGTTCAAATACTTGATTGATGGGGCGTGCTTTTGATTAGATGGCTGACTTCGCCACGAAGAGGCTCCCCAGTGGTAAGACCACCCACTGTCAGTGGACTGATGTAAGCACGTCACGTCCACACCTGCAGCAGCTATCGGCTTGTCGAAAATTGTTAATACCTAAAGGCAGCAGACTGATTTCATGCTTGGGGAATGAAGTTGTGGGAGTTTCTGGAATGGGTTGCTCCTCGAATGAATAGGGAATCCGGAGTTCTCGCTGGAAAATTTTCAAATTTAGCCAGTCTGACAAGTCATTTAAAGCTGTTTTCTAAATAAATTCACCAGACAATATATGCATTGCAGTGAATGTTGTACTTAGCTGTAGAATTGTATTAATTTTATATATTGTTAGAACTGTTTATCACACTTTTATTTGGGGAATATAACATATGGTGCTCCACTACAATTATTTTTTGGGAGGAGGGAGTTGAGGTTGGTGTTGGTGTGGATGGGGTGGGGTGGTCAGCGTGGAGCATTGGGGGATAGTCACCACCTGCGCCCCCGCCCCCCCCCCCATTATCCACATGTTCTGCCAGCCATACTAATACTTATGTGCTATAGTATTATCAACGTGAACATTATATTGACCATTGACTCCGTATTTATATTCGGCGGCCACTGGCCAAATAGTGAGAAGTTGATTTAGTCGTTGGATGCCTACAGTCCATTAACATGTACGGATAATGTCGAGACGGTCGGTGTAATTAGGTCAGGACGTGTCGATTTGTCAGTACTCGAAGAAACAATGAAACAAGAATCACTAAATCAGATTGTAACTCGTGGAGTCTACATTTATAGCCGGATTAAAATAAAGGAGATCCTTCTCTTTTTTCCTTTCTCTGGCATGCATACCACAACTGACGACGATGACAACGGCAATGTGACTAATGACGCCAACGACGACGACGACGACGACGACGACGACGACGACGACGACGACGACGACGACGACGACTGTAATGGTAGTGACTGTGCCGACCAATACTGCTGCAAATACGACTGTGATGACGGTGATGATTGCGACGATGACTGGGGCGATGGCGACGATGACGATCGCCACATTTACAAGGCTGGTGGTAATCCCCACAGTGAGAACATACCACACTACACCATCTATTACCACCATTCTTCATAACGCGAGTCATGGTCCCCCATGACTATTCAACCGCTCAATCTCTTATCCTACTCCATGAAGTAACAACTTCCCATCCTAAGACAGTCTTAATTAAAAATGTGAACATTTTACGCAATAATGTCTTAAATTCCTTGCAGATGTTGAGTGTTATTGATAATACTATGACTACTGCTACAATTGAGCAGTCATGTGACTAAATAATCAGATACATTATTTTTACTCCGTCTTCTGCATTTTCACCAACTCGCTTGCATGCTTTATGCAGGTCTATAATATGTGTAACTATTGCTATACAATGTGACCCATAATATTATGTGCGTAAATATAGCGGTGTATGTTTGCGAGTAGATAGTCTTTAAAGGTATATGCGAAAAGAAAAGGATATGTAAACAGTAACTATTATATTAACTTCACATCTATGAAAGCCCTGATATCAATTTACAAAGAGCGTTCCCCTTAAAGGTGCAGGTTCGCGCTGATGTGCCTGAGGATAAAATTGGTAAGATTGTATACCTTGAATTATGTGACGCGACGCGGTGAAGCGAAGTGAAGCTTATCGTATGATGGCTTCATTCCCTGTAAATTAGTATGGGTGTGTCATTTATTTATTTTGTGTTGATGTAAATTTGAATTTGGGACTAATTCCATTTCACACCTTGATGAATTATATTGAATGTTACGAAGTGAGCTCATGGTGTGCTTAGGTATATTTTGTGTCAATGTATCGGTGCGCACGATTTAAGCCTCTACATGTGTAATATTGTGACAGTACTGATACTATATTTATTGATGATATTAGGAAGAACAACATGGAAAAGCACAATTGGTGTATGAGTAACTATGTGGGTAACTAACTGCGCTGAGTAATCAGTATCTACTGAACTGATGTGTATAAATATAATTGTGTTAGTAACGGAGGGATCCGATCTGTTACTCAGGTATCAGATGCCAAAATGCATTCCGTCATGTGCAGGCCGATGTCATAATCAATTGAATGCCACTTACCTCCATCTTGAACATCGATAAGTCCATATTGTGTATGAATTGTTTGTCCTTGAAAATATACAATTAGAAAATACATTTTGCTTGGCGCTTTGTTGCGATTCTGAGCTGTTGCAGCAACGGCCCCCGTCATGTTGGTTTTAAGATATTGAACATGTTGTCTCTAGGTGCCCCGAAAGTTAGGTTCTGGGAATTCAAGGTTTCAAGGTTTTAAATCGATCCCACACGAGCAATGGATGTGTGGAGCTTGGTTCAAAATAGGCGGTGTAGGACTAGAAAGGGATCCTGCCCTTATATTTGCAGGATATTGTAGATCTAAAACTCATATGTAATCTGAATCATATTATTACTGCTAATTTCATGAACTATTCTATTTTATATTGTAATTCGTATACTTTAAATGAAGGTAAATACAATGAAACAACGCAATGTATTGTGAATGCCTCACGCCATAGTGAGTACTCGCCCAGGATACTGATTATGAATCGGTTCCCTGTTAATGGCAAGCTGATTTATGCATATATTTTGTTTCAGCTCTTGTTACCATGTATACCGATGGAGTAGTACGATGGTACAAGCCCTTAGTGGGCCATTTAATTCTGCATATCGTGTACCCCAACTCTCCCGCACACCCCGCCCCCCCAACACATTCATTGGATTACACTAGCTATCAGCCACCCATGATAGTATTAGCACAATTGTTCTAAGGAAAAGTTGCAAGACTGAAATAATATCGTGATGCTATATCTAACATTCAAGTGCCTCTGGTCAATTGATCAAGGAATTCTGTGACATCCGTGCCACCCGTAAAATGAGTGGCCAAGAAATATGGTCATATAAATGTACTGTTGTCTAATTTTCAAACTCTTCTGAGGAATTCCGCAGAAAAGTACATTTATATAAACGGTCTTCCTGGAAGGCATACACTTCCGGAACCTCTGCAACGTTAGCAAAAGCCTATTTTTATGTTGCAATATTCTTATATAACCTCCAAAATCCATCTCATGGATCCACGGAAATAACCTTCTTCATGGGCGGCCTTCCGGGAAGAGATACACTTCGAGACTGTTGGCAAGCTATGTGTGGTATCGCATCATGGGCGAGAGCATGGGGTTGGGGTGAGGGTGGGGAGGTGTTGTGTGGGCTGGGGTGGTGTGGATGGGGTGTGGTTGTGTGGGGGTGGTGGTGGTGGTGGTGGTGGACGATGTAGATTACATGAATGGCTGATCTATCGGATAATGTCAATCCGCTTGTGAAGATACTTTGTTTTTTTCAGCAATCACACTGCACCCACGCACTCACCATGTTATCACTGCCACTACAATTACCACCAGTCACACCACCCACATCACCAGCATTACAATAAATGCCGTAAACTACTCTACATTTTACAATGTCACTATCTCTCTTAATGACTACATTTACGACAGTTGTTATTTGGCAGGGAAGTTGATGACGACCTCTGAACGCAGTCTCATTAATGGCCATATTACGTCAATCGTGTCTAATTCGTAGTCCCTTTATGTCTGGGTTATGTCCACAGAAGACATGGCTCTGTCTCTCCTGACACACCACGATCTTGGCCGCATGCTTAGTAATTTAGATAGGGCGCATAAAAACGTCAATATCATCTCCTTTTATCTCATTATCCAGTAACTTTCCCTCCTCCACCCACCCATAACCCTACCACATTCTACTAGAACACTTCATTCTCTGCCCAGCGAATAGTGATTTCTGAATAATGTTAGCCGCTTGCAATCGCCAGGGAAGCAGAGATTCCTGACAAGATGCCTTTTTATCAGCCGCAATAACATGAATTCGAGTGCTGCTCTGTTTATGAAGTCTCCTTTCCTTAATATTGTCAGATTACGAATGGCCAAACACAATCTCTCGAGACAACCTCACTTTGGAACATCTCAGAATCTACTCCAGGCTGAAATGTAAAAGAACTGCCCTGTTTACACATATATTCTTTCATCATCTTGTCAAGTTAATACATGTAGGTCACTATGTTCTATAATACTCTACGCAAGGGTTACATTTGTGTTGCGGGATGTGTTGTTATCACTAGGATTACAGATGCAAAAGCCGTATCATACAGTTATCGAAGCAATAAGAAGCACCAACCGTCAATGAGAAGTTGCCTAACAGTTTTCAGGATGTATCAAAATAATATGGAGCCATTTCTATCCTCATTAGTAGCAGCTTAAGTAAAAACCGAATTGATTTTTATTAATGCAGTTAAAGAGATTATGAATGTATCTAATATGTGTGAATGACTGACAATTGGGATGGTGTCGGTGTTATGACAGGTTATGTGGGGTATCTTTGGTTAGAATGAATTATATGTGTTTCTCTATTCATATAACGATGACGGTGACAGCGACGGCTACGGCGACGACGAAGGCGACGACGACGACGACGACGACGACAGCGTCGGAGGCAGCAGCAGTATTGTCGAACCACCTATCAAGATCGTGATTCAATTGCCAATGATCACTGTGACCTTTGCCTTCATATAACCAATTTTAACCACAAGTACCCGAAGACATTTGAGGATTGGAGCGAAATTCCCCATCGATAAATTCAGTTAGAATAATGGCTAACCTACGCCAGGTGTTGGAAAGCATTTGAGACTATGCCCGGAGTTAGTCTCCGACTGAACGTAATTGAATGTTAAAGCAGATTTATATTATTATTTTAGCGCGCCGTTATCTTTAGAATCATAGTGGAATGTAATCGGAGGAGGAAAGTACAGAGAAAACACATTGAAATATCGTCTTGGGTAAACACCAGATTTTGCCAAATCCTGGATACTGCTCCATCATTGCCGATATTGGTCCTTTTGGTAAATGCATTTGTCCATGTATACACTATATTAACAAGCTTAATTATTACAATGGTATGGCTTAGAAAATAACTATGGGAAATTAGAAGCTACGAATGATTGTTATACGTGTTACAATAGATTGAGAGACAAGTACGTTATGCTCATAATAAACACCTGAAGAGTAAAAACGATTTAATTAGCTGGATGATGTACAAATCCCATGTGTATATGGAACATGTTGATTATGTTGCCAATAATCTGAGAGATGGTTCATAATACCGTTACATTAGTGCATTGTAATAATTATAGTGCCAACATTAGCGTGTGTAGTTGAGGATATATCAGCATTTTTTCCCAAATGGATTTCTCAAATGCACATATTCAGCCTTCAAAATCTAGGCATTCTCCAATGACCACTTCTGCTGAATTCTCTCAGCTAGCTGGCCGCTCCTGAATTTCAGAAAGAAAATAGATCCTACTAATTGGCTATTGTTTACCACTATTACCATTTTCCCAGTTGCTTAGTATCTTCCACTGTACACACAGAATCCCCAGTGCCTATTCTGCATTACACTTCGCCATGTGTGTGCCCAGCTGCAAGGTGGAATATAACAGGTAGCATTCATTTTTTCTGGTAGTGGAATACCTTAGCCAAACGCTACAGGTGGCATTCTTTTTAGAGCTACGTTGTTAGCATCACACTTGTGTGGATGATAAACATTGCCTGACACCAAATACAACCCATGTACAGTCAAACTAATGCTGGATGGTTGCAGGTGTTTGCTCGTTGAGCTAAACAATGTGGGTTGTGATAATTCTATTTGCTCTCTTCAACGTACACAATATACTGAGCTCGTGAAAGCATATGCAACCGTAGGTGTGGGTTCAGCATACAATAAACACATTTTAACAGGTTCATACATAAACAAATATACTACTAATATAGACATTCCTGATAGCATATCTCAGTTTGGCATTTGAATTTCTATTTACCCAGACATAAAAGACAGCGCCGAGTAAATAAGCAGCGGTGGGGAATGTAACACTGGCTTCCAGTCGAATTACTTTTTATTTTTTTGTCACAAATTACCAGAGGTATTGACATCATATATACTCGCAATGGGATTCGCGTATATTAGATCCCTAGATAGCTTATAATTCACAAGTAACCCGTAGAATAAATACCTCGATAAGTACTACACAACAATTATGTGGAATGGGTAATGAAACATTAATAATGTTATTGTTGTTATGCTTATCACGTGCATGCCTGACTTCCGTTCCGATATCTGAGCCAGTTTCAGACATCACTATCAGTAAGCGCTGCATCTGCCCAGCTTTTCTATGATGAACTTACAAGAACTATCTTTAAATTAAAAGATGGCATCTGATTTGTAGAAGGATTGACACAGTTAGGTGGCAAGCAATGGCATGTAGTTGATCAAATTAAGGAATGTTATCATGACTAGATGGTCATTATTCTTTCGTGTTGTTAACCGTCCGTGTATGCATTTCACAATATGCCACTCTCAACTACTGTGCACGTGGAACCGGGAGTGGCAGTAAATGCATGATTTCGATTTTCTGTCAATGTCTGATTCAAACATTTTTCATAAGATTTACTTCTCTGCATGCAAAAATGTATTTAAGTGTATTAGTGTATGACGTGTCATACTCCAGATGCAACTGTTTTGAACATCATATGAGAATTAACCTCTGGAATGCCAACTGGTGTAATGTAATCCAGTGCATATTGTTTGCCATATTATGTTTTATATGATACATCATGTGCAACCATCTCTCGTTGGCCTGCAATACGTTTGTGCCCCAGGACTGTACAACTACTTGTAATGTGTACCATTCTAAAATTATAATCCGTTTTCATGCTAACTTAAAGTTGTTGTCATGTTTTGCCTTCACTGTGTCCACATCCTTCGAAGTTCTGGAAGTTGACCATATGTTCAATGTTGCGTCCAGAGTATGGCATCTCCACACCGAAACAAAAGCTGTGGAATATTAATTTGTTCAGATGGAATAAGGATCACAAAAAGGAACCAAAATTATGGTTGCGTGCTAACATAGCGCTATCAGATGTGTCAAGTCTGGCTCGAATTTTGCTGCGACTAGGCAAAGCTTATAACCGGCTTAATAAGCTTTGTAGCATTATGCAACTGCTTGATGTACATGCTTAAAGCAAAATGTGACATTTCCATAGATTAAAGGATATCAGACACATTGTGAAGAGATTACACGAATATGCCAACCGGTTTACGATCTAAGTCCTGCCAATTTAAATATGCGGATGTGAGTGCGGATTGAATTGTGCGACAAATAAAAGATATGAGATTCACTGCAATTGCACATGAGTTCTGTTAGGAAGAAGTCAGTTGTGATGAGCTTTAGCTAGTTATAAATAAGATTTACTAAACGAGTGTGTTATATTGGATATGAAATGCTAATGAGTTTGAGATTCTCTTTCCACATACGATATTGTTTAAAATATCCATGCCGATTGTGATCACGTGATCGCCATATTACCTTATCAATATTCTCATTGTCTACTTGTAACACTTTCCTACGATGACGTCTGATCAATGTGCATTAAAATATAGTACCTAACACAACACCTTATTATCTCAGGATTGAAGCCCCTTTTAATTGACCGTTTATACACTTCCTAGATTTTCATTAACCATTCCATCCTATAACCATTCTATTACCAACACCTTTGTGTGGCACTACTAAATGAACATCCCATACAAACAGTTAACTTGTCTGGGATTCTCTATATTTCTAACAGACACACTATGGGGCCATCTAAACGTATTCACAGAACATTATCCAGATGAAGCGACACTGCTGGATTCGTAAGACTAGCTGTCGTAAGTTCTAGGGTTTAATGAAATAAGAACTGAATGAACTGCTCATAAACAGCTAGATATATGTTAGGTATAGCCTTCTAAAAGGATATTAGTCCATTTTGTGGAGATCAAATAGGTAGCCACTATAGATACGTGGATCTGGATGCAAGTGGCTTGGGATGGGTTATGGGTGTGGAGCCAAGACTCCTGGTTCATTACGATACATTGCACTTCAATCAGTTGTGTTAATGAATTGGAATTTTGTATCTCTAATGCGGCTACTGGGCAGGCTTGAGTGGGTGTTATTGAACAACCGATTAAATACGTAACACGGAGCTACACTCGGAGATAGTAGGCACTGTAGGCCTACAGAACAGAAATAGCCATTGCTCCAAAGAAGTATTACAATATTCCAGAGGATTCAGATCCTCTTAGGTCCGCCAGCATTGACTTTCGATTCCAAACCCATATGCCTTCTCCAGGACTATAGTTCCGATGATGTGGACTTATCCTACCGCATATATCAACCGATACATTGTCTGGCCATTATTTAAAGTACATTACAAGGTTGCGAAGCTAGAAATGTTAAAGATGTGATAATGTTTAACATATCCTATCACATTTCGTAATGAAAGTTTTGTTTCGTGTTTTCAAGGTAAAGGGACCACTTGCTCAGTGTACGTTAACGTATTGGGTTGTTGCATTGCTAGCTGTGAGTGAGTGGGACTATGATACTGGTGGATTCTGTAACACTTCATGCATATCGAATATTGGCGAACTTCAGTCTGATAAAAGGTGCATTGAGTCGGGAGTAAGCTCGCTATTCCACTCAACATCTGTGAATAGTCGTCAGAATTCACTGATGATATTCAAGGTGGAGGCTTGTGGAACTTACGTTCGCTTGTCTGACCGATGCGAACAGAAGATTGATGGCAAATACGTTAGAAAAATAGTAATATAATCTGTCAGAAGATCATCGACAAATCTGCTGCAAAGAGGCCGATGTCAGGAAACTGCGGATAAATTGATGTGTACCATTGTGAATTTTAGTATTGGCAGTTCGGTGTAGAGGAGCTATTTGGATATGTGTGTTCATGCGCATGAGCGGTCGCGAGCGTGATCGTGTACGCTCGGGTGTATGTGTACGTGTACGTGTACATGTGCTTGTGCATGTACGTGTGAATGCATGTGTGCGTCTGTCTGTGTATACGGAAATGTATCTCACAAACTACTGCTGAGATCTCGCTAACAGTTTAACACAATAATGGGAACTCGAGGAAAGAGAGAGGATTTCAAGAGTTGATCTTGATTTTGATCAAACAACCTAGATCATGAATTGAATCAAAGTCTGGATCTGTAAATATATTAGAAACTGCTGGACTGATTTTGCTCAAGTTCAAACACAATACAGACTTTAGCATTAGCATTCCATAGCAATGGGCGTGGGCTGCAAACATTCGGAAAATCCGAAATAGCAGGATAATCCGAAAAAACAGAAATCCGAAATCCTTTTATAATGTGAGGAAAATGATATGGTGAGTGTCTGCAATCCCTGAGTGTGTGCGTGCGTGAGTGTGTGCGTGTGTGCGCGCGCGCGCCTGTGTGTGCGTATTTTCTTATTTTCATCTGAGGAGTAATTCATTTTCCTAGATAGTATATTTTCCGCGAGTGTTCCATCTTTGCTGTTTCTGTTAATACTTTCGTTGCATTTCGCAACGCTTGGAATACAATAATGGAACACCCATTTACCAGTGTCCGTTCGGTGCGTCCTGTGAATAAAACGCAAGTTCTCAGTGGTCTATCACCTGCTAGTCTGTCTTAATCCAGGAGATTATCTCAACATCGTCCCTTATTACAGTCAGTCGTAAAACACTAATCAGGCATCGGGTCGAGTAGAATAATTGGCGACCTTTGATATCTTCTGCTATAGTCGTTTTACATTTTACGTTATCGTTTAATCGTATATATGTTGACACCCAGCCATTGAATGAACGAATGTGTGACATGTAGGCCGCAAGTATATCAGTATTAGGGGTCCAACCATGCCGTGACAAAATGCCTTTGGGTTCGCTATTATACATATTATACATTTTATTATCATAATAGCTTATTTAAAAATATGAAATTAATATTCAACATAATATTTATTAAAATTTCCACGAAAATTAGTCCGAGAAGACCATTGCCACCAGAGTACCTTAGCTAAGGCGTGCACTATTTTTGTTATGCCGTCAGTCACGTGATGGGCGGGTGGCTCTATTGACGTCGTGTTGTGAAAACGGGGGCAATCCGCATACACACCCTTTGCCTGCTATCGCATCCTCTGTTATATGACATGCGGCGCTGCATGTTCTGAATTCCTGACAGAGTAATCTTTGTGACGAAGACTGTGATGACTAAACGGACGTGTTCATAAATCTCAACATGTGGTCGTCTAAATATGATGTAACTTTCTAGAGATCAGTGTTCTACCTTGCTTAAATGAGGGCTCCCCTTATGTGTACGAGGTGTCACTTTATATCTACATACTAGCACAATATATGTTGTTTCTTTTGGTCTACCTGATGCCCTTACAGCAAAATACTGTATTATTAGATCATTATTCTACTAGAATTCCTTCAAGCATTCTAGAGACAGTTATATGGTTGTCGCTTTGTTTAATAGAGCTTGGTAATTAGCCATGCATGAACATTCGACTTCCACACGATCTCAGAGTCAGACTCTCGTGAAAGTATCATAATTGTGTTATTCTACTGCAGTTGGGTGAACGCAATGATATTCAATAAAACGCCACAAGTATGAACCTCCCTGATATTTAGAAATTTAAGGACTTGCAGCTGACAGATATTATCGCACCACTATTGCCAGATGTTTCATTGTAAATTACAGTCGGTTTACTTTCGTTGTCATTTTATGGGTTTCCCTCAAATTAATTGCTTGGGACATTGCATATGTTATATAGACATTTGTGCGAATGCCATTGAAATACCTTCCATTGCGCTCTGTGTATGGTCGCATCCTAAAATTACCGAAACATAAGATTTAAAATAAATACGATCAGAGGTCACAGCTGAATAATAGAATAATGTCTCCATGGACGGGACTCTCATAAATCACGAATCAGCATCACAGTCCTGTGGAAGTCCTGCACAAATCAAATATCGACAATAACAGCTGCAATGCCGGAACGGTATTCAGTATAGAATAGAACCTAGAATAGCGACCACATTGCTCCCCACTGTTGTATATGCTGTGTTCCATCGTACATGTATGATCATCATCAAATATAGCAAACACAACAGTGAATGTGTATATGCTATCTGGTTATATACGGTTGGTTAGTGGCCGTAATTCTAGCGTTAATGTACGTGTACAGTGATGTTCCATTGGCGATATTTGCATTCAATATTTCTTTCAAGTAACTGATGCATCAAGTGACTAGGCATGCCAGTAGATATCTAATTATAAGCATGTCCAGGTCAATAACTTGGAAAATCATACTTGCCAGCATTAACACGTTATTACAGCGATCGTTGTTTAACTATTTCGAAATGTCAGATATCAAAGATAGAGAGTAAAGCCACTTGAGCACAGTTGCATAATAATATGTCTCCCTATGTTCCTCTCTGAATTTTGATCAGGCACCATGCTTCGATGACAATAGTCGTGTGCTTGCGTGGACGCTTTCCAATACAACCACGCACGTTTCGAATTAGGCGAGTTTACGGTTCAACATAATCACATTTCTAATAGAATCATCGGCATGGTGAGTTTGCGATATTAAATGACACTTGTTCCATTCGATGTGGTTGATGTCCTAAACCGGCTTGTCAGAAAGGCTTTACGACTCTTTTGCCGGATGGATCATCAAAAAACCTACTCAACTTACGTTATCTTACCTGTGATATATCACCGTGCACGTCTGTGGTTACTTCCAAAGATGTGTGCATGTCATGCCAATGAGGACGCTCCATTAACCATTCGGAAAACATATATGTTGATGCGCAATCGCGTTCTCTGTCTACTTTAGTTAGTTCTCGCTATAGCGTAGAATCAGACATCGAATTACCATTGTGAAGTCACCGTGTCTAGATCGGCAGTGATCCACTTTGTCTGCAAACAAATTAACTGTCATGTGAAATTAGTCGGTGTTCGGCAATCAGTAATTGGTATGTGGCAATGATGTAGAACTGTAACCCACACAAAGGATGTTATTGTATTTTCTGTATTGAGGGATATCTTGTGTTGAGCTTAACCATACTAATTGTAGTTAGCTACCTCGGTAGATGCTAGCTCAAATAGCTGACCAATCAGGGACATTTAAAGACAACTCGCCATCAACCAACTGCACAAATAGAGTCTACTGTGGCGTTTCATATTGGCGTCACCGTGTTCAAAACATACACCCGTTTATAGACAGCATTAGTACCTCTTTGGCATGCTTATGTTAAATGGCCGATTATAGATAATTTTAAAAATAATTTTAAATCTAACACTTTAATATACGGAATGTGCCCCTAAGTGCTTGAAAATGGCCAGTATCACTGCGAAGATAAGACATATTGGCCTTTGTTGCTACAACCCGATTCGCAATCTCCTTGCCATATCGTATCAAATTTGTCACAGGCACTTGGTAAGATCTTATGAGAAATCCTCTAAACAGCTAAGGGCAGAATTACATATTGCAACTCCAAGATCCAGAATCTGGCCAAACATGTGGTCAACCAGAGCTAGGCTGATAGCATCACCCAGATCTTCCCATCGAGAAGGGCCACACACGCCTCGTTCCCAGCCTTCTTTACACCATATGCCCAAATAAAACAACTCCCAGTTGAATAGTCAACCCAGCCACCATAACCAGCGCTAACAACCCACTCACACAGGCTATAACAAGGGAGGAATTGAACAGTTTCCTCCAACAGTTCAATCAAGGGTCAGCGGCAGCGTTTTATGAGGTAAGATGCAAACACATTACAGACAATCCAAAGTTACGCCATCAACTCATTGACACATACACTTACGTGCTACTTAGGCCGGATCACTTTGTGTTTCCTGAGTCATGGCCCACAGCCATAGTGGTATTAATCAAGAACAGGGGCAGTTGTCTCGACACCGCCGCGTATAGACTAATACCCATAACCACGTTAGTAATCCGACTGTTCCACAAGATTTTGCCAAACAGGCTTCAGGTGTATATAAGGGAACATGGGCTGTGGAACGCCTGATTCCAAAAAGGCTTCATACTGTTTAAGTGAGTTACACTCGAACACCC
>JAVVLW010002443.1:0-25000 GCA_034401795.1 Chaetoderma sp. LZ-2023a | reverse complement strand
CCATAGATCGGCATGGGTCTGTGGACGGGAGATTACCCGGACGTTCTTCTCGAGGTGAGGACTGATATTCCTGATATGGCGGTGGTGCAGTCAGCTGATGGTTGTGATGTGTAGCGTGACTGATGTACCAGCAAAAAGGTGGTGCCGATTCCTCCCGATGATGCCGCGGTGTTCTCCTTGAGCAATAGCATTGCGCTAGAAGGGGGTGGTGCGAGAGGTTGTCTGTAATCGGGATTGTCACCCGGCCATCGGTCTCCGTAGATGGCACGGGTAAATGATAGTAGTCTGAAGGATTATGTATATGCCTGTAATCGGGTCTTTGTCGTTATCGTCCATGGTTTGGCACTGATGGAGTTGGCCTGTCGCGGACGTCCGACGTAGTTCTAAACTCTGTTCCCGCCTGTTAGGCATCCCAAAAGGTGCCGTCACTGGCGAAAACAGGTTATATTGCGTGTTGTTGATTCCGCAGGTGAATTTCTGGCATAGTCGGTGAGCATGTGAGCTTGGAATCCATCGTATGATGCTACCTATTGATCGAGGGAGTCATTTCTAAATGGAGACGGTATAGAACTAAGCTCACTATACGGTGTGGGTGTGAGTTCGCTGAACGTTAATAATGATGTTCTTCGCGCCCCACATCGGGCGCCACGTGTAGCTCATGGGGTAATCTTGGGTCGTTCTGGTGTATGATGCCAACTCACTGTGCTGCAAGTGCACGACGAATGATGACGCTTATTATCTACCGGTCCCGTGGTGACGGATCCTGTACGATACTGCCCTATGGGTAACAAAGACCGGCTCCTAAGACTGGTGGAACTCAATCGTTCCGGTGGGGCTGTGCGACCATTGTCGTGAACATTAAACACAGCGGTGTCATCCCAAGAGTGTATGTCACCATTATGCCTATCCATAGCAATTTCGTGATCTATGGGCTTACAAGATTTGATTTTGGTGACCTAATTAATCTAAGTCTATACAATAATTTTACCTAAACAGACTGTCAAGTATGCTAGATAAAAATGATGGGCTTACGAAAATACAAGACATAGAGACAGCCGGATGAACTTTTAAAGTCTCCCGGAGATACCACACAGACTCATAGGTCCCCAGACGTATCCCCGCAAGGGCGGCCCCCGTACACGAGACTTAACTAATTAACTTAATATAGGGTATTATACCTCTAAGCTGAAAGGAAAGAAAATTATCTCTATATGACGAAAAATCATGTGCCGCACGCGGGCACTTCTCCTAGTGCTAGTTTGGTTGAGGAGTATTATCCTCGCGTGGACCGTCGTCACTGAATCCTTGCGAGAGGCAAGTGCCTCGCGTGGGCCTCCGTCATGGTCATGAAGAGTAGTAGGCAAAATGGGCCCACTCTAATATTGAACCAATATGCTGAAAAGAAAAGACCATACCTAGTGAGATTATGACTATAAGGTTGCGTGCTGTTTTACGTGAAGACGGGACGAACGATTCCCGAAGGATTCCCATGTCACCATCTTATGTTATTCTCAGTATGCTGAATTAGTAGTTGCGGCTTTTATTTATGCGGGCCTTCTTCTATGCTTAACCTAATATTTAGTTTTTAGAGACAAGAATTATTTTAGGCAGAAATGGCTAGGGTCTACCTAGCTTTTAGATACGGCTGTTATTGAGAACAGATGCCCTAAGACATCAAATACTGAAGACAGCGTGCATACATGTTACCTAGTAAGATCTCCGAACTGGATAAGAATCCGGACGTCTCGTTCCATAACCACATAAAACGTCACAGGACATTGGTTACTTTTCACAAAAGCATTTTTAGGCAACTGATCTATCGTTATGGTGGGGTTAAGAGAGACGAATACCCACCATAAATGTCCTTCCCGTGAGGGTGTGGCAGATCTGAATATCATGCCCGGACATTGTTACGGAATTCGATGGGGATGCGCATCTCGCCCGTCACCAGGTCCTATGGAACTAATTTTTTAACCTGTCATTAGGTTTAAACACAAGTTGCCCAGCTATGCACTGTCGTGCAGGAGGATTGTTCAGCAGATTAAAGAAAATAATAATTAAGACATGTTTTCGCAGTGCGTTCCTGCATTGGCAATGGTGACTAACTACTCAGTATCCGAAGATACATGGGGAATGTGTGTGACACCACACCCTGGCCAGCAGCGCTCGGAAACCCCAATAGTTTCCCAGGGTCGGATCCGTCCATGGTGCAGATAGGGACATCCAAACAAGTAAGAAGCCACAAGGCTTAGTGGAACATGAAGAGAGACATTATCTTAGAGATATGAGGCCCTTTGGGTATTTTGGCCACTCGTACACAATCTTGCCGGAGTGCGGGGCTAAATTATCGCAACTACTGGGAGAGAGGCGTACACTACAGATTTCCTAACGAAGAAATTGTCTCTAATCATATTAAACCTATCCTATCGAGCTGAATAGTAAAGGTTTTAGTCGGTAGCATGCCGGGATAAACAGAGTTATAGCACGGATCGCGACCTCAGTGAAAAATTGTTGGTGGCGGGAGAAAGTGCTGCATATATAAGTGTCGCTGTATAGTGTGTCCTGCGTGCACTGCAGTCCTATATTTTCTACAATTAAACAAAACATATAAACTGATGGCCATTGGCCATATATAAACTAACCAGAACAATGAATACAGTGTGAAATATATCTTTAGTACAGGTTAAGGAACCTATTATGGTGCGGTTAGTGAACACACCTTACAGAAAATGAGAATAACTAGAAACATATACAGAAATTATAACTAGCGGTCCTAAGACCATCGCGGTACCTTTTAGTCATCGGGACCGTCTATACAGGTACGATGTAATTAGGAAAAATACATTTAACGGAATAATTAAAATGTTAAGTATAGTTACTTGAATAATCGGTGGCTATTCTTAAGTCTGGGCTATCGTGTTACTGAAATTGATATGCCACTCTTAGGTTGACGTGAGTTGATGCATTCTCAAGAAGCTGGAGAGTTCCTGCAGGCTGGTTCCCGCAAACAGGAGTCCCGCAAGCAACTCATGACGGGAGCGGATTGAACTCAGGGCTGTATACACAATATAGAATGTCTAACGAGTAGTCAGCATGAGATACAATAACATTCCTGCTGTGAAGAAAATTCCCATACACCGATGGTATGGATGGAAGTTGAAAACAACCCGATCACAAGTGGGTTTTTTTAGGTGCAGATGAAGATACAAAACTAAGCTTAACGGTGCGGGGTATGTCAGCCAGCTCTGAAGACGTACCAAGTAAAGTTGCTGCGGTCGAAAAGTGTAGATGAACCTGCACGACATCAGAGCAGGGACGGTTAAATAACCACTTTTTGGCGTGGCCGGCAGATCCGGCGAGTCATCCATCAAAGAACATCGCTGCCTCTCCATCTGTAGAATCACATTTTCAGGCCAGAAAGGCCTCACCGCAAGTTCGTGTTCCGAAGTAGCTCTTGATATATTCGTGAACACTAACTAAAAAAGTTCCAAAATGCTCTCGCAAGTAACGGGAGTTACACAATTGATTTAGTGCGGTGGGTTGGATTACTCCTAGCTACCGGAGACAAACCGACAGAAAGCGAAGTGATCTGCGTATTCCCGGTCGAGACGATAGTAGCTGGTACAGGTCCAACCTATTCGGCCCCTGGCCGAGGATGCTCTCGAACTCTGGGTCTCATCTCCTTTTATACTACTCGTGACGTCACAGGCGCAGGCTCCGACCAATCATCGGTCGAGCAACAGCCAATCAGCGCGTAGCTAATAATAACGCAGTCGAATGTTCTAGAACATTCTAGAAGTTCTGCGTCCGCGTGGTTATGACGTCACTGCAATATTTTGAAGATAATCAAAATGGGTTTTCAGTAGATAACTCAGCCATTTCTTAACCGATTTTGAAATGGTTTACAGATTTGGAAAGCCCGTCGAATTCCGTATTTGATTACTGCCAGATTCGGCGGGAATACGTAATTAAAAAGATAACATGGTACCATCTCGGTACACTAAAAGCGTCATCCCATCTTGGTCGTAAACTACGTGCTCTGTCAAAAATAGCATCCAAGCGTGAGCATGCGCACTATGCGTTTTAACGAACTTTTTTATAACGCGATCTCTCTCATGGGCCCATATACGCTTATGGCTCTACCCAGGGGGGGGGGGGGGCGTGTTCAGGGAACGAATCCAGGACGGGCGGCGCGTACCCAGCGTGGCTGGCACTGCCGGTACCAGCCCGGTCGATCCGAACTACACCTACAAAGTCATTGCACTTTTGATATCTTCTCATCGGGTATGCAGTTCCGTCATGTATTCTGACTACTGTTCCTCCTGGTCCCGATGTGATGTCGTGGCCGTCCTTAATGTGTATACATCAATCTAAAGTCCGCTCCTCTAATATAGTTTAAATAAAACTGTGTGTGAAATTAAATGCAAAACATGGGAAAACAAGATCTTTTCCGTAGCGAGCATCATTCAGTCAGTCGCGGGTAGCTCCGAGCACCAGTCTGCCTGCTAACTGTACACATTGGCGGGTCTCTAGCAAGGATGCTGAACATAATAACTTCATGATCACCCCAGCTTTGAATTTCGCTTACCAGAATAAATTTGATTCAGCGAAAAATCTGTCTAAGCGGCTTTTCGGATAGGAAATGTAATTCCAACGTCACCCCGGTATATATGATTACTGCATTCTGCGGCTATAGCAGTAGACACATAATACATCTGCAACCAGTTATTGGCCTTTGGCCAATGTGCTGCTTCCTCATACCCATTCTTTAACTGCGTGCACTACGTCCTGCTTTCGTGAGGTCTTGTTCCAAGGCCATCTGTGACGGTGTGTGTGCTGGTATCCTTAGTACAAGTCCAAACGTGGACCATCTTTACTGGGCAACTATTACAGACAACAGCGATCTATTACACATCGTGTATAGGGCAACATTGAGAATTATGCTGTCTGGCTATCAGTGTCCAGTGATGGTGAGGATATGTTTGCGGTAGCATGCATTACGTTTGTATAGATATGCCTTTGAAGCTGCACAGCTGCTACAATTGTACAGCATCAAGGATACGCACGTTGCGATGTATACACGTAGGAATTCGTCACGGGAATATGAACATTTGGTCTACGAATGCATAGCTGTGTTCCCCATGAGGCCACGTGCAGCTCTGCCAGCAGTACTACAGAGCCGTGATCCCCATGCGTAGTTCGTGACAATTGGATATTAAAATAGCGCAGTGATCAGTAAGCTGTCCTGATGGCGCATGTAGATTCTATAATACTGATACAAGGGTCGGCGAACAAAATATTGTATTTATCTAATGGTTATTTGCTGATCCAACCCGTTAGTGGAGGATCTAAGAAATAGGGTATAGTAGCAGAGTGGATGTTTGCATCCTCACCATGTGAGTAGCGAAAACGTCTATGCAGTAGCGTGTGTTGTACATGTGTTTATCAGAGACAAAAATTGCCTCATTAGCATCTAGATGTTGAGTCCATTGAAGTGGAGAGGGGAATGATAATTGTTATTTTTCATCTTGATGTCACTGAATATACAGTGTCATGCTGAATTATCCAATGTAATGCATAGCATATTAGATAAACTGCATCTGATAGCTGGCCCTTGTTTAGAAATAGGTGCACTATTAACCGTGCGCTACAGAAAAAGACACAACAGTGCCTTTCAGAATCTCACTATGAGAGTGCTATTAACCATTTAACCATTTCAGACATGAAATGACAATTTCCATCTGATGCAAGGGATGTGCTTGTAAATGTGTTGACAGTTATTTGACTGGAACCTGTTGCTTCCTGTTGCAGCAGCAGGCTCCTGTCAAATTAGATTCAGAAAATCCAACAGCTCATATGCATAGTCATCTTGAAATTGAGCTATCAGTCTGTCAATAGTTAGGGGCTTAGTGAATATGTCTTGATGGCCAGCACACACTCTGCCAAACACCCTGCTTAATTACACTCACAGAGAACTCTACCTCCCCATCATCGATCAGACTGCCATGTATTGTGTAGCTAATATGTACATTATATGCATACACACGTACAAATGTTGCGCGCTTATATGCAAATATCAATAACTGTGTGGAATGTGATAAAGACAAGTTGTGGCAATAGCCTCTTTCTCAGGATTCAGTAGTAATGATGCATCACTACACCATGCAAGGGTATGCTGTTGGGTTGTGTTTGGGGTGTGCCATCATAATCAAGTGCCATGATCTCGACATGCGTTAGACAATTTTGAAAAATTCCAAAATAATTACGCAAAGAGCACTTTCTAGCCAAGATGCTTTGTTCAGAACTGTGAGATCGATATCATCTGTTAACAGCGCCGCGAGACGCTTAATGATATTTTTCCCCCACAAGAAAATATCAGGAGTCGTCATTACTGCTACTGGCGCAATCGATGGCATTTTATTGTGGTATCATTAAAATATGTAAAGGTCATTGCTCAAATATGATAGATTCCAAGCCGTGCAAATAATCTTCGTAGAATAAGGTTAGCCTGCAGCAAGAACATTTTTCAGCTACATTAGTTTCGAAAATTCTGAGAGGAACTGATAACGGCTTGTGTAAAAGCAAGATCAGACAGTCATGGATACATACCATTTACCCATTTACTGCAGACTATATTAAACACGAACACTCGGAGATTGCAGAGCCGTGAGCGCTGAGTTTTTTCAGATTTAAAACTAGTATCGGTCGCACAATCTAACCAAATGAGAATGGCACTGTCCCTACACGGACGCCCTACAGACTGCCTGCCCGACCGGCTGGCCAGCTGTCCACCTGCCTGCCTCCCCACCCACCTTTTTGCCAGGATATCATCCCGGCCACTGTATGCACTCGCGTTGACACGCTACATTAAATTAGTGACTAAAACTTGAAATCAATGACGATATTTTGAGATTGAGCATCGGACCTGCTGCTGCCTTGCCCATTAACGTCGCCCATTCTTAAATGATCAAAGAGCTGGGGGAATAATCCCCCTTTCATTCTTCGTTCCCGTTAGCGGAAAAGCTGTCCATGCTAGGCAGTGATAATACGAAAATCGTTATAGCAGATCCTCTATCCGGTCAGTATTCGCTTAAATGTTGCTGAATCCTGTTTATTATAAGGTGTCATGCACAAAAAAGTAGATCTTCAGAGAACAGTGTATGTATGAGTACTGTATTCTGTGGCTGTAGTAGTAGAAAGATCCTGCAGCTGCAATCAGTCCTTCTTCACTTTTGCCCACCGCGCCTTGTCCTCAGTCAAAATCCTTAGCTTCCTCAGGTCCAATCCTGACTTCAGTGTACTTAGTCCTGCTTTCTTGAGGTCACCTCGCAGCACGCTTAGCAGATTTATGCAATGATGTCGACTACTGGCTCTGCATCTGCTGGCTTCGAGTAGGGCGAATTCCAAGGCTCTCTATGCTGGTGTGTCCACTCGCATCCGTAGTGCATGGCCAATCATGGACCATCTTTGCTGGGCGGCTTTTATAGACAGTGGCGACGTATTACACATCTTGTATAGTGCATCGTTGGAAATTATGCTGTCTGGCCATCGGTGTCCGGTGATGGTGCGTAGGTGTTTGCGGTGGCAGGCGTCGAGTTTGTCTAGTGCTGCCGTTGGAGCTGCCCAGCTGTTACAGTTATACATCATCAAGGATACGCAGGCTGCTTTGTACAAACGTAGTCTTTTTATCAAGGGCATCTTTTATCTACGAATCCATAGCTTCCAGAAGGACAGGAAAGATATGTTCCCCATGATGTAGCGTGCAGCGATGTCAGCAGTACTGCAAAGCAGCGAGCCCAGGACTGTACATGTCCTTCATGGTCCGCCGCCACAGAGTGGATCATCATTTTCTTTAGTTTCATGTTTTATAGATAGGTATATTTGGGTGAACTCTGTTTTGGATTCATTCATAAAGAGATTCTCAATTTGTATTTTGCTTGCAGCTATTGGGAGAAGTTCGTCAAGGGGTTTCTTTTCGTCGTCTATAAAGTTCACATACTCGGCATATTCCATCTCTAGCGGCATGCCCAGTATTGAAACCACGGTGTTTGATCTTGTTGAATTTTCCCACACGGATGTCAATGCAGCAGCGAGGTAACAGGTGAAAAGCACAGGGGCTAGACCATCTCCATGTTGGGAGCTGATTGATGTCTCAAACTCTGCTAATTTCACTGACTTGACTCGTACTCTGAGATCGGTGTCTGCAAGCTGTAGTCTCATTAATCTTAGCTCATCTTCATTGCAACTGGCCTGGCGTAGTTCTCTGAGCGCTTAGTTGTGTCGAAGGCTCGTGACATGTCAATGCCCATTTTGTGGAAATCCCAGTGTTTTAAGATTACTACCGACACATGCATGCGTTGAGCCCATACAATGTCTGCGCAGCTGCATCCACGTTTGAAGGCACCTTGACATGGTCCGGTGAAGTCATCGATCTTGTCTCGGATGAGGCCTAGAGTAACATTGGATAGGATTTTCCGTATGCCGTTAAGGAGCACAATGGGCCACAGCTTGACTGAGGTGGGGTGGTCAGACGGCTTCTTGGGCTTGGGCTGCGCGATAAGAGAACCATGACCTGGCAAATGCTGTTACATTTCCCTCTCTATGACAACCCGTGTGGGATCTTAATAGAGTGGTTTATCTCTGGCTATGCCACCGCCAATTTCTCTCTCAGCTCTGTCCACTTTGTTGTTTGTACACTTGAATCCGAAATCTGAATTCCCAGAATCTAAATTTCAAGGTATGATATATAGTAATCTGGTGAATACTAAAAGCAATTTCACTGGGAAACATTGCTGCCACGTAGACAAGACACTATTATATTTTCGTAATAAAAGCCTACACCAGCCAGGCATCGCATAGACCTTTCAATGACGTTCAAATTCAAACTCGAATGTATTTTCTCCCAATCCTATGAGGGATTGATCTTGCATTGATGCCAGCAATTAACAACAAATGGCGTTAAAACTAAAAATCACATGGTTCTTGTAAAAGTATCACAATATCTCTTGCAGCACATGGTGGCTGGTCTACTTTTGCGGGTGATTGCCACGTTCGCTATGAACTTATGTCATATATATAGTTGTTCGTACTTTTAGTCTTTTCGTGTTCAAAGGGGTAAACCAGATGCACAACAATCGCAGGCTTACCATACATTTAAATGAATGGATACAAGATGTCATTCAGGTATCCGACGTCATAATCGAATACGTAATTTGTTCGCTGACGCCACAGTCAAAATGACGTAAGTTCATAGCGAACGTGGCAATCACCCGCAAAAGTAGACCAGCCACCATGTGCTGCAAGAGATATTGTGATAATTTGACAAGAACAGATCCCAATCAGTCAAATTACTGTCCAAATGGTCGATATAAATTTCTTACTATATATATTATTATCACAATATCTCTTGCAGCTTAACTGTCTGCTTGGCGCGCGCGCACGCACATGCAGCCGCACACGCACACATACACGATATCAATACACACTAGGGTAATTAATGCATGTGAATTGAAATGTGTAAGTTCGAACCAGAAGCGTGCCGCTTACAGCTATCTGTTTAGTTTATCATCTCCACCATGCCTGTCCTGATATTTTTCGAACGTTAACCTTTTAATGTCTAAATTTGTTAAAGAAAATTCACATTTTTCTTATTGATTTCCCATTTGAAGGAAAAGGTACAACTGGGTTGTTTAAAGTTGCCACTGGAATGACTGGCTCTGTTATAGTCATTCTATTGGTACTTTAAAAAGGTCTTGCCTCGGCCTGCAAATAGACATTCCTCAAGACCACTGTAAGGGCCAGCTTTGGCCAGGTTTAACATACAGGTGCTAAATGACTCATCCTTAATAGGCGAGTGAATTTTTGTTATTTGACGATACTCGGATTTGTCCATTGTCCACTATAAGCAGTATAACAATATATTACTATTTATGTAAAGTGAGCATAGACCTATACACAGCTTCTCGCCAAGAATCCATGATTAGCAAACGGCGTGTATGTTTCGTTGACAAATTTGTGCATTTGTTTTAAAAGCATTGATCGAACGGAAACGTACACGCGGTAGCTAGGCGAAATATTTACTTCGCGCAGGCAAAGCGTATTTTGAGCATATACGCACACTATTTAGATAGTAATACTGAGCGCCGTATGGTGCTATGGGCAACACTTTGATAACGTCATTGGTGCCTTAGTCAGCAACAAATTAGTCAAATTGCACTTCAAATCAGTGTTGACTGAGATTTATGATGATTATTTTAGAATATATACAGTGAAAGCTGTTGCAGCAACAATTTCCATTCAAATCTGTATCAAATATGTAGCAGGTAGTAATTGCATTGCCTACTAAGTATTCTGACAATGATTTTACTGAATGTTAGTGCTGCTATTGATAGTAACAACTTTCACGCAAATTACTGTCAATGTATATAAAAGGTGTCTCCTATTTTCTCCTGGACACACTTACTCTAAACAGTACTGAAATACAGACTGCCGAATGTACTACCGTGAATGCGCCCTACGTGCATGCTTATGCTTCCAGAGCTGGAGGACAAATGACTATTTGCACATGCAAGCAGGTTGGTTTTGATTGAGAAATCCTGGCTTGTGCGACAAATAGAGTAACAGAATATGACGTCCAGTAGGTACGACGAGTGTGGGTAGCATTGCACGCCGGGTTGCATAGCATGCTGGGTAAATTGAACAGGCATCTCATATATCGTGCACATGTGCCAATATGTAATGGACCACGAGAGCTTTAAGCACAGTCACCCATGCCGCTTCAGATTTTTCCAATCATATTTGTCGCAGTGTTTTTTAGATTACGTTTTATGATTATCCTTTTATACATTTTGGAATGAATTGACTATGTCTGTTCGACCATGTCGTCTGCATACTCTGTGTCATGTTTGTCATCGTGACTATACTCCTCAAAAGAGCCTCATCTATAAACTATAACATAATCAATTTCTAACTTCGATTGCGAAAAATAACTAAATTCATTACATCTGATGGGAATGATTGGCATGCCATTGTCCTATGCATATTAAACGTTGGCACCGCAGCCCAGTGATCCAACATACACTAGCAAAATCTCAGCAAGGTCAGATAAGCTATATTATCCATTACACAATAACGCGGGTATGGCGCTGAAAACTGACAGATTTACTCAGGAAAGATTCAAATTTAGGAGGGAGCAAATAAATTGTAATGAGTTCGGAGAACACTAACAAGGTATGCATGCAATATCTGTCTGCCTGTCTGCCCTATACATCACAGATGCATGGTCTGCTACTTTAACATGCATACTAGTGTGCGTCTGTGTGTCGCTGAGAATTGGCAACTGAGTGTTTGAACGAATTGGCATGCACGAGAGATTGCAATTTCTCCCCGAAATACAAACAATAATTTGGGCAGACCGACTAGGTGCAAATATAATTAAAACACAATTTTAGCAAATGCTGGATATTGCTTGTAAATGTTAACATTTTCTAAAGGAATTGTGCAGTTCCTGATGGGTAATCCGATTGGATTAGGAAGCTTGGTTGCTGTCATTCAATCTTGATTTCGATGACCAACGCTGCTTATCTTCATTTAATGCAGTATCTTAATACACATGTACAATACCTGACATAGTTGATAATGCACTATGTATATTGTATCTACTATATCAATGATAGCTTAAAATATATGTCCAATGGCTTTGTTACACGTACGCAAGTACTAAGGCCCGCTAAAACAGCCCAACATGTAACATTCAGATATGCCGTATTCAACATATGATGATTTACTTAATTAGGAAGCATTCATCGGTATCACACTCTCTGTCAAACGAGCAGTATAATTAGAATATCAGACAACACTACCTCACCATCATCAACCATGCATTCATGTATTGTGTATCGTGTATTGTGTGCTAACTATGGCCGCGATATTCAGTCACACGTCCGAATGTGGAACACTAATGTACACACACCAATACACTGTATCTGATTTGAGTAAGACAAATTCTTACATTAAGACTTTATTGTGGGTTGGTCAGGAGGGGTGACAATAGGACGTTGCTTTGAAGTGTCACATAGGATGTTTGATAGTGTGTGTCCATAATCCATAATCCTGAGTATTTTGGACTATTTATTAAAAAGAAAATAATTAAGATACGAGCGCCATCTATTTAACGAGCTCGAAACGCCTGGGCATATTAGATGGATGTCGGCAGTGGAATAGTTACCTCTAGAGGCGATGCCAGTTTATCATCGCATTGCACAGCACATACGTGTCGCATTCAATACGATATACACATTGCAATGGTGAGTAATTTGCTGCGAATTTGACCAAATTATGTCGATGCCTATATTAGTAAACACGTATGATTTGTCTCAAAATACAACAATTGGTTTAGGTGCAGGTTGTTTCAGATAGTGATACTAGTCTTTCTGCGATAATATGGCCAATTAATCAGTAATGCTAGCTTTGTTAAAGAGAATGTGCACTATGGGCAGGACATGTTGTCACTGGTACATAGCATACTCATCCTTGCTCAAAATGTCTATTGTGTACGCGCTGATTCTAGACACCCGCGTTTTATACTATATGTGCAACTATCTCTGAAGAACGAGATGATTTGATAAAATATTGACGTATTTTAGCTTTTTCGTATCATAGTTAACTGATGCTCAATTGCACAATAGAAGTAGGAGCTGGCTTAGAAGGTCAGCTTTGAGGAGAACGTACACATATATAGGTTCAATAGATTACCCCTGTGTAATAGAGTGTGTCACACAAGTTGACATTGCATCTCACATTTAACATCAGAGTTTAGTAAGATCTTAGTTGTAATGAGATTTAGTGAGATTCGCATAAGATCCTAATAAGAGAGTGTGATAAATTTGATAGGAAAAACCACGGAATTTGAGATTATATATGTCTCACGGGTCAATATTTCTAATTTACACATTGGTTATGGGTATTTTCCTATATTCTTACCTTGCATTTCTTTATCACAACACCTGCTCTATACAGCGAGGTTTGGCAGATGCGTAACGAATTCTAGTGGCACTCTCAGCATTCTATTGTTTTAGATTTAAATTATATATAAAATAACCCTTCACATTCCATTAGAATTTATCAATATATTTCATTTTAACACATTTTAACAGTAGTACAAATCAGTTACAGAGAGGATTATTCCATCGTCACTGTACGGCATCAACAGTGTTGCGTGTTTGTGTTCATTCCTTAGTACGTGCGTGCGTGTGCGCGCGCGTGCGTGCGTGTGTTATTGTACTTTCTTGTTTACTTAATAGTCCCATATCATTATCTTTGAATGTATAATACAACGGAGGGATCTAACCTTATGTCTTGTGTAAGCTAGGTCCGAACCAAAAGCAGAACAAGGGCGACAACAACGGATTGAATTGAATGTCTTTGATGAACTTACAATTTAATGTACATTCTGCTGAATATTTTGAAAGATATTTAACTGATAGCTGTACGTGTTACAGGCATCAGCAATTCAAAATCAAACTAGTTTCAAAATATTCAATAGCTGACCTGCACAGTTACCTTGATATTTTGATTATGAGAATTCAGCGCAGAAAGTATTCAAATTCGCGCAAAAGATGAGGAGAGCTTAGCTAGAAATGGACGAGACATAGATGGCAATTGGTAGCATTATTGTCACTTAAGCCCTGGAGACTTGGCCATGCGGGTTAATCCGCTCTTCCACGCACGGTTGGAATTCCAAGCCAAAGAGTACTATCCGATGCAGCCTTCAGACATGCAATCAATGTGGACAAGACTGCGTTGTTCCACACGCCATTTACATGCCACGTCCTGTGAAAGGGACACATAGTTGTCGATTCTGTCTCATGTAGTGTCTGTGCTATGAGGACGCAATGGGCCGCACTCTGAGTGCAGTCCCCATATCGGGAGCTCATGTGTGGATACGCTCTGATAGTGTACATAGTAGTTATCAGATCTCGGCCCCTCCGCCAGGGTCCCCATGAAGCCATAACTGAAACCAGTTAGACGCTATCTAAAAAGGTGAGTAATACAGCTGTGTACAGATTGACCCTATACGCGCAACATAGCTGGACGCCAGCTCTAACAATCTACCTCACAGGTCTCAGCGCCACGCTCGGCGACCTCCCGGTTCGCTATCTAGACTGCCTTAAATATGTTACGAATAACAGTAAATCACCCCCAAGGGGTACGAATATGGTTCCAGGAAAGCATACGCTCAGTAAGACTCTCAGTCTGGGCGGTGCTCCTATGCAAAGGAGGGCCCTGCGAAATACAATACACTATTGGCAGATGTGCACACACAGTAATGTCATGGCTGGTGTCACGCCATGCCTCGTGTCGCTAGAAAGAAGACTCGATTCACCTAAATGTCTCATAAGAGGTTTTTCATAAGTATGTTTAATTTCTACAGTAAATACTCAAATACGTAACATATATCATCAACAATTATGTAGCCATTTCGCTTCTAACAGTTATGCATATGGTACAGTCAGAATTAGGATAACATTTGTTATTTCCCTGAGTATTTGAACACATATATTTCCGAGGTACGATTGTCCAAATGCTTAATGGCACACTCTTTTCTTTGCCATAGGAAAATACACATCGGGCAGACACATTGCAAATATAAGCTGGATACGCTGTCAAAATTAGATTAGTCTTTGCCAATATTTGAGAATGTGCACTTTGGTCAATTTACTCTTTACTTACCTCGAATATGCGCGCTTCTCCCGGAATTGCCATACTTGTTCTCAAGGTATGCCTACGTATTTACCTTGTCGTATATACCTTTTTACTAATAATAGTTATCAGTAGGGTTGCACGTGGAGAGCGTCGAACTACCAACGTGATTCCAATGTCGAATTCGTTACAAACCCAGACATGGGCAAACAAACCGCGGGTTGATTTAAGCAGCGGACTGTGTACCATCACCCAGCAAATATGTCCACATAGCTTCCTCATTACTAGATACATAGCTTATAGATCCAATCTCATTACATAACTATGGATTTGAAATTATAAAGCAGATGTATGTGTTATGAAGGCTTACTCCGGCTGGTATTTGCAAATTGATATACGAGATTTTTATCTAGTATGTGCACGATGTTTCCAAATAGATATTTAATCTTGTTCAAACTGACATGCCCAAAACAACATTTTATTTATAACGTAATGAAAATTCTGTTGATATAGGAGTGGACTGGGAATGGCTCCTCTCTACTGCAGCAACGTGTGCTAGTTGAATTAATTTTCAAAACTTTCAGCAGTACTCCTATTTTCTCGACTAATTAACATAAAAGTCATGATACACAGGCGAAGTATTTATATCCGCCATTGTGTTCCTGGTGCATGCTAATCTTTGTTTTCTTTCTGTTGCTGCTCACCATTCTATATATTCTTCCTGATGGTGCTAGAGATGGTAATTCTTGCAGAAATGTCGCTCTATCGCGTTTGTGCAGATAGGATAGTTATCGAATGGATGAATCCGATCTGTCACTCAGGTATATGTAGCAAGTAGGTTGGCATCACAATCATAATTGGCAGCGAATACTCCGTCATGAAACAGGTATAAACTCACCAAGTACAGGAATTGTATTCGTTGATGGATTTACTATTTAATACACGCACTGTTGAATATGTCACGATTGATTTGAATACCTCCCAGCCACATTTGTTTCTAAATAATCCACATGTTATTTGCATAGTACCTTAGAATTGCGATTCAGTGGATTCAAAGAATATGCATCGATCTCAACAAGCACAACGTATGGACATAGCTTAGTTAGAAATGGGCGGGGCATAGCTAGAAATAGATCCCTCGTTTGAGATATAAATATTGAAATCATGTATTTGTTTTTTTGTTCCCAACGAAAGTACTGCCGATCAACCTTGGAATATTGAATCTAGGCATATGCACTGCATATGAGAGGTTTACCACGTAGGTAGCAATCGCCATTTGATGTTATAATTATCAACTAACCTATTTGTTTGGTGACCCTCGATCGGAGGCTTGTAGTCTAGGTTTCATTCATGCAATGTCAAAGTTGGATTTGTTTATCTCCATTTTCCCAAACATTAACACATGTACCCATTTATCCTCACAAGGGAGAAAGCAGTAAGTTATACAGTATATGCTCATGTTTCCAAAGACTCCCAGCTGGTCAAGATTACAAACAGGATAACGAATTGATTGTTGAGAACAGCAGGGAGCTAATCACTATGCCACTGCATCATCTCCTCTCTACTCATCAGCTGACTGGAATACACATTTTCTTTTACCTCATCTGCCCAGCTTTTATAATATTCTGAATATTCTATTGTGTACGACATATCCACGAGGTTACGTCTGCTCTAGTAAATGGGCAAATCCGTCCCGTAATCCACAGCAAATTATAGTATTACATAGACAGCACAATGAAATTAAACATGCTATGCCATATTCGACCTATGGTTTTGGCTTAATAACTGCAATCGCATACTCGGCCAAACACGGTCCTTAATGGATGAATCTGATCTGTAGATGAAGTATACGACGTCATGATATATTACCTCACATGTAGGACGACGGAACAATTACACTTGGCAATTACACTTGACATAAATACTCCGTCATAACGCCTGAAGAGTTAGGCAGGTGCCCATGCCTTTGATGGATTTACTATTTAATAAACGTTCTATTGAAAAACCTGAACCTAATTTCACAAGGCACTGGCGTTGCCATAGCCAACAACAGAACCCAATCAGCTTACTTTCAAAATAGTCAACATCATACTTATATATTTAACTTGATCATGGGATTCCGAAATTTCCTGGTTTGATTGATCGTATTACGCTTAATTCGTGTTAGGAGCTGAGATAGAAATGGGCAAGGCATGTCTATAAGTGGGCGTGACGCATCTAGGAACAGAACCCTCTATTATTGGACGTCAGGCCATTCTACCCATGTCCCTTCACCCCACCCCCGCCAAATTTGTATGCATTCAGTACCAAATTCGGACGTTGTGAATGTAGCACACGTATGCGCACGTACCGATCATATCCCCGTGTGGATGGCGTAGTGCCCAGCGCATACATAATCGTGATTCCCGATGCAGACATGATGTGAACAATTTTTGAAAAAAATAAGAAAATTGTCTAATAGAACCTCCGATTTGACGCATCTAAGTTTTACCGGGGGCGGGGGGGGGGTGTGTGTGTGTGGAGTATTAGATAGGTTCCTTCTGTTGGCACCACAATGGAACGCTTACTGGTATATTATATCGATACACTGTAGCCATGGCAAATCGTTGCTCGTTTTAAAAAAAATCCTGTAGCTAAACGAGAACATATTTTGACAGTGGCCATGTAATCTAAGAACGCTTAGCCTTCACTAGTTCGTCACCCGTGAATCTGTCATATTACTATCCTTAGAAATTGACAACTGGTAGCTGTGTTCTCAATTATCCATTGAACTGATATTAGCATCGGCAGTCCAACTTGATATCGCAAGTGTGTTATCGATCAACCATGACACATCAAATCTTGACAAGAATACAGCCAGATAGTACAGTCGGTTTTCATATGTTTTCTCTAACTAAAATAAGTACCCGACAATTATGTCTGCGGCATGTTTATTTCAGGCAGCATATAGGCCTAACCATGTGTGAAGAAAGATATTTAAAAAAGAATTGTTAAATTCAACCATTCCAATATTTTATTTTTCACATATTCCTTGATTTGTATTCGGTTCGTGATGCTGTCTTTCTCTGGGCTGCCATATGGTAGGTCGCAATTCAACCAGATATACCTGATTACTTGAAATAAGGAAATACGGAGTGTGCCATGCCTGGTCTGTAAGAGTGAACGTTACTAATGGAAACATCCGATTGATACATCTGTAAACATGAAACACTCCTGATCCGTAGCAACGTGATGTGGATCTTTAGGAGGTCGTATAGCTGTCAGCTTTCTGGACAGCTTTGCGTCATTATTTCCAATTCTCTAAGGAGACAGAACTCGAACGATTAGTAGTGAGGACGATTTGATTTTGAGCAATGTTAATGCGATTTCCATTCCAGTCAGTGATGGACATTAGGGATTCTCGTAGAGCCGAAGTAATCATGCAAAAAGCATCGTGATGCCTAACTATGAGAAATGCTGCCTGTGTTAGTCATTGATAATGAAAACCTCATTCTCTCAGATTCTCTATTATGGACATGATCTAATCGAGTGTAATGCTAACTGATTATATGAAGATTTGAACGAATAATATTTCTCTCTCGAGAATGTCCAAAAGTAGATTTTTATTTAGTTCACAGCTTGTTGACTAGATTCGACAATAGTTTGTCTTAAAACATTCCAAATGTAAATAGTATTCATTTTCTACCAGACTTAATACGACGATAGTAACTTGTTTTCATACGCAAACACACCGTCTTATTTCTTATCAAGTAATATCACATTGCGCTATCTTTCTCTGCGAATTGGTTTCACAAGACAGAATTAAATTATGTGTTTATCGAATTTTAAAGGCAAAGATATGTCTATCGTTGACGATTTACTACTGGAATGACTGTGTCTGTTATCGACCCAACCATGGCTGTGGTAGACTTTCAAAAACAATAATCACTTGGCCTGCAAATGGGCATTTGTCAAGACTAATGTATACACGGGTTGTGGCCGGCTTCGTCGTGAATGTAAAAGCGCAATGGCATATGATCATTATAAACCAAAGCAGCATGGGGAGGGAGCATACTATTAGATGTATCAATGTGAGCTATGACATATTCCACGGAAAATTACATTGGCTATTTCTGTCTCGTAGCCAAGACTATACAGCTTAGGCGCTACGGAACACAGTAAAATAATTTTTTCTAGCATTCGTGACGTTAACGATACAGTAAAATCATTGTTCTAGCCTTCGTGACTATAACGACGTCCTCTTCAGCACCAGGTGACAGTCACCAGATACATGTACGCCACTGCGGTCAATTCTTTTGTTGAGTTACTTGACAGCATCGATTGCTCGACAGCTGGTATACGGTAGCCCGAGTTTTTGTTCATGGTTAGTTGGTGTTAGTTGGTATTTGATCACTTCAATTGCATCCTTGACATTTCATTTGAATAGGTGTGTCTCGAAGTTGATGATGGATCAACTGCTGGCAGGAATGGTCTGCCAACCCGTTTAATATGTCATCTGCTAGGACCATGTTGGAATTGACCTTTCCAGTTTTAGCTATGCCCTGTCCATCTCTCGCTAAGCTCCACCCACACATCGCTCGTGCTGGGATTAATCGATCACTTCACTCTTTGGATCTCAATGTCCAGAAAACTATCCAGGTTAGCTGTTGACTGAGGGTTGTTGCTGCCTTTAGCATGTTTATTAAATAGCAAATGCATATACTCCGTACAACATATCAGACTAGTAAACTCTTAAGACAGAATACATCGAGTCATATACTGTAATTGATAAAGCCATTATCATACACGCCACGTAGTTTATTATGCCATCATATTAGTAATGAATGAACTGCTATGGTCCATTGACTATGGGGTGTTCTATTCTCACTGTGGTGCCGATGGGCTATTTGGTATCGCCTATGTGTGTGCCTTAGCATTGGCCATAGTGAATATTATACAATTACCAAGCATTCAGATCGGGGGTGCTTGGATTTACGTCTGGCTAGTTGAGATCTCAATGTGTTGACGAGTTTCTGGTAGATGCTCCTGTCGGCTTGTTGCCAGAAGAGTTCCCCCGGCATGTAGATAGACCATGAATATGCAACACTCTAGCTCGTGGTAGATTTCGCATTCTCTGTGTGTTGCAACCGAGATGGCAAAGCAGTTCTCTCATCCACGAGGTGTAATTATTGGCTAGGAACGATTGCAAGATATGTAGCAATTCTTGATTTAGATTTAGTATGTATGTGATAATGGAATCTGCACGACTGACTTTTAATGTTCAAGATAGTACATGCAGTGGAAAGGTAGACACTGATATGTTGCCCTGTCTAGGTAGGCTGTATGTGGACTTCGAGTTTGGTATTGCCTAGGTCACTGATATCAGGCAATATGGTCATCGTGTTCTATCTCGCTAATGAATTGGATGTATTGATAAATACTGTTGCGATACTCGGTAACTGCTTTAATGTTGCAACAGTGTGTGCAGGTAAAGGAGGTATCGACATAATGGTATCATAATTCAGGTTCCTGTGCATGTTCTTTAAAACAGCCCATGTAGAGACTGGCAATCAATGGTGGCGTTGATGAGCCCATAGCTGAACCATTAATTTGCAGATAACCATACCAGCTTAGTCAAGGTATGCGCCACCAGTACTACCTTCACGAGTATACTCACATGAGTGGAAGTGTGGATTCTCTGTCTTCTAGAGTAGTGTTTTGATCTAACACTATAACAATGATCGATGGGTGCTTACCATTGGAACGATGGTGAAGAGTGAAGTCGCATTGAAAGATATACATGTGCGTGTGTGCAGTACCTTCATTGATTAGATTCTGCGATCGATGCCATTGTTGTGTTTGATGTCTGTCAGACAATAATTGATCAAAGAATATTCAAGAAACACATATGATGGAATGTCACCAGTATTTGACTTCATTGCAAGCAGATAAGTGTCTGCCATTAGAACTTATTAAGCCTCATTTGTGCAGCAGTATGCAGATTTGACACGATCTGTAAAGCAAGATAACGTATAAAGTCACACATCATTGTATATATAAGTCGAAAGAAAATGAATACCAAATGGGTCTTTCCAGTGTATCCACCGATTATATATATGACGTCATAATCAATTACGTAAATTGTAGTATGACGACCAAAATGTATAAACTCTTATCAATTTTGATTAAAATGACCCTGATTGCAGGTTCCCAACCATTCTATTTTGTGTGTTTGTTATGCTTGTTGGTTCATTAATTAAGGAGTTCATATTATATGGTGATAATATCTTTGGAATTATGATGATTAAGATGTAGTATTTCTTCCTTTAAATCTCCCATTATTATTAAGGGGAGATGTGTCTCCACTATACGGTTAATCACATTTTTAATAACATATACAACATAAACACATGTTAGTCGATAAAACATGTCTCTGCTAAGCATTATGTTTGCATGATGTATTTCTATAACCATAAGATCATGATCAAGTCACGATTTGTAGTTTAAAATATTTGAGACATACAACCCCGTTCTACGTGGTCGTTCCTTTGAAATTGACCTACAGATGGTGTCTAATTTAATTCCCTCGCTAGACACTGCACCATCCCGATTGGTTTCGAAATTCCGTGGATCAAACTAGATCATACTCGCAAACAAAGTTTTAAATTTCATAGAGCTTTTGCCTCGAGCTCTTTATATTGCAATACTGACTGAATGATTAGAAAGTGAATGCTCCCGTGACTCATAATATGAAAGATTAATGATAATTGATGTGAACTACACCTATTCTTGCAATGTTCTTTTCTGGATCAGTAACCATCAAGATCTATGCCCATAAATATCAGTTTTGGTTCATCTCATTGGGACCAATGGCCTAAATCTATAGACTTAATGTGCTAATCTTGACACAGTTAAATCAAATCAATGGTGTAATATTTAAAGCAAGCAGCGGATGCTAGTCTTTCGCAAAAGACAGGTGGGGGTGAGCCCATATACCTTCCATGCTATGTCCGTTCTGCATACAAGTAATGTGGAAACCGGTTGACCAGACACTATATACTTAGCCAATATTCGACTAAATGCTGATGGAACTGCTCAGATGATGGCATATCAGAAGTAAGTGGATCTTTCGTGAACAATACATGGCCAAATATTGAGTTTGCTGTCTACAGGGATGCACCTTAGCTTGCAAGACAAACACGAGCCATCGAAGATTGCGGACCATCACACATTTTACGTTCTCAGATTTTTCGGATTTTTAAAATATTGAATCTTATGCGCATGTGTATAATAAATCGGAATCAATGTCAAGAAGCGGGGTCATGATAGTAACATTTCCTATATTTTGGTGTGAACCACCTTGGATCCAGATATGTCAAGGCAGCCACATATCTGGAGTTTGAACCGATCCCTGTATCAAGAATTTAAATGTGGATGACCAACGATTTTTGATGCGCCAGTATCATTGCGATTGGAGAGTGTGGTCATGTCGCGCGTTCTCAGACAGATGATAGTGCCCGATAATGAAAAGCATGAGTGATAACTCATCAAACTCGTGGTGATGTTATTGCTGTTTCAAACTGTACAGAAAGCGTTGATTGTTTGCCAGTAAGAGTCTTAGTTTGCCGTCATCTTAGCCAGATTGATGTTACAACATCTAAGTTAATACCGTACCATTGCATACATTGATCGATATAATATTCTGACATCTGAGGATATCTGGCGATGGCAGCTTGTCACGTTGTTTAGAAGACGTCAAATTAATGTATGGTCCAAGCAATAGATATTTAAGTCTGACCCGGATGTCGACTTATTAAGACTAGGCCTTTGGACTCGATGTTCGAAGCCATTGCCAAAACATTGATGATTCTGGATCTTACACTAGCTATATAAGTCTGGCTCTGATGCCGACTTATTAAGACTGGGCCTTTGTAATCGATGTTCAGAGCAACTGCCAAAAAAAATGAAGATTCTGTATCTTACAATAGATATCTATAGTTTTCTGGAAATTGAGAGTCAGGTAGTATTGGAATCGATCAATCGCAGCACGGGGAAAGCGTGGGTGGAGTTTAGCTAAAGATGGGCTAGAGATAGCTAAATCTGGATACATCCATTCAGACGTAATACAAGAAACATACTGCGCGTGTGTGTCCATTACATGTGTTTGACGTCAAACTTAACAAGTTGACGATTCTGGATCTTATAATAGATTGTTAAGCCTGGCTCTGATGCTAACGTATTAAGACAGGGCCTATGGACTCAATGTTCGGAACCAATTCCAAAGAGATTGGAGATTCCGGATCTTACAACATATATTTAAGTCTGACTCTGATGTCGACGTATTAAGATCGGGCCTTTGTACTCGATGTTCAGAGCCACTGCCAAAAAATTGAAGATTCTGGATCTTACAATAGATATATAAGTCTGGCTCTGATGCCGACTTATTAAAAACAGATAGTTAAGTCTGACTCCTATGTCGACGTCGTATTATAATTGGGCCTTTGTACTGGATATGCAGAGCCACTGGCAAAAAATTGAAGATTATGGATCTTACAATAGATATTTAAGTCTGACTCTGATGCCAACTTATTAAAACTGGGCCTATGGACATGATTTTAAGAGCCAGTGTCAAAAGATTGAAGATTATGGATCTTACTGTAGATACTTTAGTCTGGCTCTGATGCCGACGTATTAATACGGGGCTTTTGACCTCGATGTTTGAAACCAATGCCAAAAGGTTGGTGATTCTTTCCTTTTTCTCTACACAGAATTTAGCATACTAGTGCTAAGAACTCTTACTCAACCTCTTGCACTGATTAAAGAACGAAGACTATCCACATTTCGGCTAGGACACAACTATTCAATTCCGCACTAAAGATAATATGTTCCAGCTGATTTATTTTGAACACTGTTACGTTCATAAACAAAGCAGTTGCGCGTCTAACGGTTTCAGTATTAGATGCATAAGTGATGCAGATAGTAAGTGTCAGACTGTTGATTCAATCTTGTATTGCTATTTCTCTGCTAGCTCTTCCGTGATATGGAGCTTGAGTGATTAGCCATGTGCATTACACCACTATAGCTCAACCATTCTCCACTAACTCACTTCTAGAAGCTCACACCATCACGATTATAGTCTGGTTCAACCTAATATTAATACGGACTAGTTAATCGATGTTTGACTAATTTAACAAAATATGTATGCTTTGACAAGCAGATCAATTTCGAATACATTCCATGCTCATGCATTCCGAGCTGATTTGCCAAGCATGCTACGGTTTTGTCTCTAAGCTTACATGCTTTCTAATAGGATATGTTTACCAAAGGCGCTAATTTACAGTCATAACTCAATCATACAAATACATATTGTGATGCAGTTTTTGCATATATCTAGGTTATGAGTATAACAGTCATTTGCTAAATGTATAGGTTTCATAGCCTCATCACAACTGTGCTACGCGTTCCGCGTGACGTTGTATTCACGTTGCATTTGTGCATAGCAACGGACTGGCGCGTCAATAAGAAGCGAGTCTAATTAGACATAAGATAGCAACTTTTATCTGACTACATAATCAATCAATGATTGCACAAGTTCCGGTCACCACGACCGACATTAATTCATCATTCCGACAGGAACCAATGCACCAACAACCAAACTAGTGTAGCATCGCTCCTACGCTTCAATCCCATATCTACAATAGCTATCACAACATATAAAAGTATGGCATAAATAATGTGCTCCGAGGAATAACAATCGGTAATGAATGTGTACTGCGTGTGCGTGTCCATCCGCCCATCTATATTACACGTGTGTACGTTCATATAAACAACAACTAAGAAAGAATATGCATACAACATTTACAGCAGTATTGCGCAATTTTTGTGAATTACACGATATCGCGAAAACCAACATTAATACATCGTTTGCAGCCCTGCCTGTCACAGTATATTGATCATCGACCATGTGTTTGTATTCGGCAGCCACTGGCCACGTAGCGAGTGAGTGGCGTACTATTATGACGCCTACTGTCCATTATCACGTACATGTAATGTGACAGCAGAGGTAATTAGTCAAGAAGCATGGATTTGCACTATGGAAACAATGAATCAGATCGTCACCTGTGGAGTCTAGATTTAAATTTGAATTAACAAAAAACGGGGTACATCGTCTGTGTCATATTGACCGCATGCAGATTTAGGCACTAGATTCATACAGAAATAAGCCAATAATGCATAGCAGCATCCGCCGATGCCACCATAGCAATTGGTAAGGGTGGTGGCGATACCCACTGTGAGCACATTCTACACCAGACTATATCCT
>JAVVLW010002442.1:0-25000 GCA_034401795.1 Chaetoderma sp. LZ-2023a | reverse complement strand
TGACTAGTAGGTTTAAGCCGTCTGTATATGACTATGACTCTGTCACTCACAGACCTAGAAAGCAAAGAGCTAGGCGATCTTGCGATCTTGGGTGAGGCGCGCCTCGGTTCAGAGGACACTTGTGCCCTTATCTCCTTCCTAGATTTCGATGAGAAGGGAGACCCGCGTGAGATTCGAGGTACCATCCCAGCCCGAGATCTCATGGGGAACACTGATACGGTAGGACAATTGGCCATTAACAAGGCAAGACTGTATACAAGGGGATGGGCATCAAGGAGAGGGCAACTATGCAAGGTATGTTCGGAGTCGATGAGGCTGGAGCCATCAAGATTATGGCTGAGTCCTATGCACAGGACCTGGTTAAGGATCTGCTGAGACCACGGAGCACATTCATCCAGGCACCCTCGGCCAGGTGCAGGTGCTATCGACAACCTCCGGCTACCAGGGTTCTTTGGTATGGTGGTTAGAGAGTAATACTGTCATGAAACAAAAAAAATATGCAGGTACAGTGAAAGTTGCGAAGAAGGCTAGTCAGATCATGTTCCTCATAACACCTGTGCTGAACTACCTCGTCCCAGGTGTGGGTCAAAGCATATGGGTGTACACAGGTTTAAGAGAACAGGATAGTCATGGCTTCCCGTGCATGTATCATACAGATACTGGATGTACTAGACGCAGCCCCTCTACGCTATTTTCTCAGCTGCTGCTGGGATTTCATGCTTGACGCCTCCATCGCATCCTTCATATCTGACGGAGGTGCAGGATTCCCCGCTCTGTAAGCGAAAGAGACGGTGCAGGAAGTACTGCCGTTTAGTCTCCCAGATATAGACGAGGCTACCGCCGACCAAGTGCTAACCATCTTCTGCACGCATGTCTGTACCATTCGACAGTAGGCCAACCGATGCTGGCCAGGTGGCGCTGATCATTGCCCCGTCAGGACATGGGAAAAACATCTTGCTACGGGCTCTCCTGGCCGAACATCTACACTCTCAATACATCCTTCTGGTGTCTGACTCCGCCGCTGAGGCGGTTGACAGTAATGATCAATGGTACAATGGGCCAATCACCAAGACGCAGAACATGCAAGCACTGATGGAGAAGCTGCTGGCAACCCGACTGACAGAACCACTTGTGCTAGTTATCGATGACCCTACAATAGACCAGAAGACAGTCACCTACCTCAGCAACATCACTAGGCGCATCCGGCACACAAAGATAACTGTCTTCATCCTCTTTCATAAGTACCCCCGCGAGATCTCACCAGTCATCTGCCCGGTTGCTATACTTCACCTTCAATTGTGGACGTGCCCTGCTCGAGACCATATACGACAGCCTAACTATCAAGCAGACTAAAGGGGACTTTATCGCATGTGTACAGACGGTAGCTAAGCGGTACCGCTTCATCTTCAGCAACTAGGAGACAAGCGAGCTGTCACACTCCAAGCCATCTCTGAAAAATCCAGCCAGGAATGTAGCCTGCTCTATGCATCATCGCTGACAGACTGTCGCAGCTGCCGCAAATTGTGCATTCATCAGAAGGCGCACAGTCTCCGCTACTTAGTCTGTGGTCTCTGCTACTTCATCAGGTGCTTGAGGAACTTCGTCAGAAGCTTGAGGAACTTCGTCAGAAGCTTTAGGTACTCTGTCAGTTTCGTCAGAAGCCTGTCACTTAAACTCTACCCACTGAGGGTCAGAGTATAGGGCTCTCTTCTTCTGGAACTTCTCATGGAAGATCCACTTTGTCCATGCGCGACGAGCATCTGACGTGCGAGTGGATTTGATGAGGTAGTCCTGATAGTTATCCGGGAATTTCAGAAATGCTGCCAGATCACTGGCCAATCTCCTGCGCCCTTCTTCGTTGAAGATGTGCTCAACAGCCTCCTTGCAGCCAACAGTGAACCGCTCCTGAGTACCGTCTGCATGACCGGTGTCATGGCTCTCCGCTACAGTGGCCCTGACCTCCTCCTTGAAGTAGATATTTGCTCCAGACTGCAGGCTATCCATCATATCTCGCTCTTCCTGGCTATGGAGGCTAAATACGACAGCGCACTTCCCGACTGTTAATAAATTATTGGGGTCGACCCTCGCCTTTTGGAGAGCTAGAATAACAGGACTGTTGGTTTGGGCCACAGGAGGTAGGGCGAGTGTCCTGCACTGGGTGCTGTCAAACTTCCGGTAGAGTATCCGAGTCAGGAGTTCTTTTGTACTACGAGCTGGCGCTCCTTCCTCTATGGCGCCAGTATCTCCACATCAGACGGAGGTGTGACCTTGGCTCGCTCGTGGATAAAGTTCATGTCACGAAGCAGTCCTCGGACCCTGTCACAGTGGGACAGTGCACGCCGTGGCTGTCGTGCTGACTTGTCCTGCTGCCTATAGACAATCTGCTGGAGAACTTTACCAAACATGGCAGCCGTTTAACCCCTCTATCTACCCAGACCTTAGACATGCTGCAGTATGTGTAACATCCAGATGTGGCCATTGATTCTGCGACATCGCACCGCACTGATCCACGGAAAGACTGCCTGACGGTCATTCGACCTGGTATACATGATGAGAACCCGTTGTCCACTGCTGGGAAGTACATTGACTTTGCAATCTCGGTACAGATTCACGAGATCAAGAGCATGACACTCGTGGTCAAACTTCAGAACACAATAGAACAGACGGTAGAGCTCCCGCAGGTTCTGAACAGGTTGGAGATCGTGCAACAGCACCATGAACACCACCTATGTGAACGATGAGTACCGAGTCCTAGGTCCACTGGCTCGTGGCCCAACCTTCTATGCTGTAGGATACAATGAGGGGTTCACGGAATTCGAACTATGGGCAGGTGTCGATAAGCCTGTGGCAGTCCCACTCTTAACCCTCCTCTAGAACACACACGTGACTCAGGCTGCCATGCAGGATAGGCTGTTCCTCTGGGTGTACACTGAGCAGCTCGCAGATGCGATGATGAATGCTCTAAGACTTCATGTCTGGCATGACGAGAATGACCAGGAGCTGAGGCAAACAGGTTCCAAACAGCGGATCGTGCATGTGGAGCGAGAACACCAGCAGGTCCATGCCACAGCTAACCAACGGGTAGAGCTGACATTGCATCGTGGTGCATCGGACTGTGTCGCTGTTGCGGTCCTGGTTCAGAAGGGAGGAGACATCCAGCAGGTGAATAAGCTAGACGACTTCAAGCTTGTGGTTGCTGGGACCAATGTTCTTGGTGAGGTACACGAGCTGGCAGATTGCCAACTCTACAGACAGAACACTAAGTCATATGCACTTCTGCGCCTAACCAGTGGATTCGACGACCTCTGTCGGCACTCGAGGGCCGCCCGCACCTCGGGGGCAGGGACATCGCACCTAATCAGGGCAACCAGCTCAGCTTCCACATCGGAAACCTCATATCTGGGAGTCGCTCATTAGGTGTGATGGTACTTTACTTTGGCTATGCTAAGGTATGCGTGTCGAACACATCAGGTTTTCAGCCTGAGCGTGTGTAGAGCACGACTCCTGTCGTCACAGTTGCAGCTGCCACCACTACTATAAGCTCTGCTGTCTTCTGACCTGTCGATGCTTCATAGTCGAACGTTGGCTCAGATACAGCCTCATCGTACTCATCGAGACTCTCATCTCTCTCTTTGAGGATCTGGTTGGCCTGAGCGCGGAGTTGTCATCGGCGTGCCTCCCTCTGGCGCATATGCTCGAGGGCTTTGCTGTACTCAAACTTCTCCTTAGACAGCTTCTCCATCGCCTGGTTATGACGCTCACACTCGACCTCCACCGCCTTCTTGTCAGCGAAGCTGAGTCCCAGTTCGCTAGGGCAAACACGCCCGCATTCAAGATTGCGGAGGCCATGCTATAGACTACAGTTTAAAGCTACTATATATTACTATCCCCCAGGGACAGATCCCCAGAGTGATGTATGAACCAGAGGCTTATGAAGATCCAGTCGAGGATATAGATGATGAGGACTATGAGGAGGACTATGATCAGGAGGATGATGCAGACGACTACGATGTAGCGGGTGAGTATGATGATGTAGAGCCTGAAGCCTGCAAGTTAGTACACAGAGCGAAAGGAATCTATCGCACTTACATAAAAGGTTCTATCAGTCTGCTGGCAGCAGTTGGGGCTCTGATCGCTCTGTTTACAACGAAGTCTGGCGAATGGTCCACAAGATCGCTAACAATGCTCTCCATGGGTGGAGAAGATTTCTGAAGCCATACCAGTCATCGCCTCAGGAGTATGTACGTTCTTCGGAGTCGCAGGTCCTTGGCTACCGTACGTTGCCATAGCACTCGCGGCCATCTGGTCCGCCGAACATTTAAGCCGTACTATATAAGGATGGCATCTCTGTACGACCTGGTCAAGTCCCTTAGCTTCCGCGGGTTGGTCGATAAACTACTGTTCAGTGAGGATCCAGCAGAGATTAGACGCCAGTGTACAGAGGTGTTTGAGGAGGTCTTCAGTGATGGTCGAATGAATGACGGCCAACTGTTCATCTGTTTAGAGTTCACCCTGGCCGTGCTTGATAGGACGAGAGTGGATGTCAGTGATGAAATCCGGGAGTTTATCAACCGTCTTTCTTGAGGAGCTCTACTATCAGCCTGGTGGATATTACCGTGAGCCTGCTCAACTACTCGAGGCTGCACGTCCCATACAATACCCTCTTCTTACCAGAGAGTGCACCAACGAGCTTTCCTAGTTATAGACTTTTGTCGACCTGTTCTATCACGGTATGCAAGAATCTCCGAAGGTATAGCCTCTTCTGGAATCTCACAATTATAGAAGATGGGAGAACTTTGGCCATAACACTTTATGTACCTCAATGTCGACCTCAGCAAACCCAAACCAGTGATCCGCTAGCAGATCCTGCTTAAAGTGTTCAATATCACTGCTTACACGCCCACTCCACCGTTGTACAGTTTCTTTACCACAAGGCATTGCTTGTGCCATGGTTGACAAATACAGAGCATTTGCATCATAACCAAGGAAACGTTGACATACTCGCTTACCTTGGCGAATTCAGGTAACCCCAGCCTCGTGATATCTCGTGAACACAATGCTCGGACCACCAACAACAGCACCCTTTAACATCTCGTAAGCTTCCTTGCCTGGAGAGTAAAGGCTAATATCCAGCTCATAGTCAACAGTACCACGAAGAGACACACGACGATTGTGAAGGCATACTTGTAGGTCTTACGACCAACTGAGGCATGTGGAAGGAATAGAACATCTGCCTGGTGAACTCTTTTCAGGACAGTTTCCTCGAAATGGGCATGCCTGTAGTGCCGTGAACGAGGTCTGTATATCTGCCACATCGCCTGGCGTCTGCGCCACTCGCTAACTGTCTCCAATGTGAAGTTGTGGTCCTTGCGACGTGCAGCCTCGAGTATTTCTTGATAACGATCAATTGATAACAGACTAAGCGTTGGTGTACGAATTGTATGTCTTTACTATTTAATAAATATGCTGTTGAATATTTTGAAACTAATTTAACTTGGTGCTGTTGCTACCATAGGCAGCAACAGCACCCAGTCAAATCAGTTCCAAACTAGTTAACAGCTTACCCAGTAGGCACATGACGTCATGTTCCTGCTGGGTACCAGCGTAGTTTCTTGGTAATTGATAGTTAAGCTTAGCTAAATATAGGTGGGGCATAGCTAAAACTGGATTCCTCCTTTACGTTGCATGTAGGCTAACGTTACAATCAAAACGCTCAGCGAATGACACATCCAGGTACCGCATGAACATTGACTAGTCAGCCAGGTGTATGCATTGTATGTATGTCCTGGTTTTTTTCACAGGCCACATACAGACCTGCCTAAACCATATAATATCTCACTAAGTGCAGAAAATATCAGTCAGTTCGATAACTAGACACATATGTTAGAGCTATGCAAGACCGCAACTTTAATGCTGGTTCATGCTTGTGATTCCTATGAATAATCAAGAGGAGAACTAATTTATGTCTATGTCATCTGAACAAATTAAGTTTCCACAACTGTGGTTACATGTGGTGGTGTTGTGGTGTGGAGCATATGCTCCGCTTCCAGAAAATTAGAGGATGAGTAATATGAGAAGACAATCCATTCTTTTAAAAACATCAAAACAAGTTTCATTCAGTGTGTAATAGAATAGTCTGCATTATACACAATCGGACGAACATCCATGCCACTGAACACCGATGTGTTAATGTCACAAAAGCGATTGCCGAACATGGCGTACCATACAAACAGGTAGTATGGCAATCAAACTGCACCGGATTACATTACATCACAGTGCAATCCTGGCTGGACTCCCCTGGATTCCCCTATGACATTTGGAAAACTAACAGCTTCCCCACATGTCATACAATAAAACCTCTTATATCGATGGTGACGTTGTAACGCGCACACGATGATGATCTTCTTCTTCTTTTTGATCCCTGGTATCACACTTGGAGAGCCGTTCTCAAGATGAAATCTGTGGTTTTCTGTAGTTCTTCCACAGGCCCATACAGCTTTTCAAGAAGAGAGGTTGACAAAGGCCAGATCTCTTCTCCCAGGAGCTGATACGTACTGAACATTGAAGTATGTGCTCTGTGGTCTGTTCTGCTTCTCCACAAGGACAAGCAGGCGATGTCCTAAGGTGGAACCGCCTGTACATGTGTTGGTTTAGTCTGGTGTGTCCAGTGCTGAGACGAAAAATGGTCACTTGCTCTGGCCTCGAGAGATGTTGGTAGGCATCTTCTGATTGAGGTGTTCTATAGAGTGACTTGATGATAGTCTTCATCTCTGTATGGGTAACCATGTTTTCTGTCTGATTCTCTTCTGCACCCGCCTTTGCCATTTTGTCTGCTTCCTCATTTCCTTGGACTCCACAGTGTGAGGGGACCCACTGCAGTGCTATCCGAAAGCATTTGACGGTTTGTAGTGCTTCTTCAAGTTGTGGCAGCTTACCTTTGGTGATAGCCTCAAGGACGGAGCGGGCATCAGATAAAAAGACAATCTGTGCAATATGGTCTGCTGTTCTGCTCATGGTATTAGCTGCCTGAACCAGTGCTTCGACTTCAGCTCTGTAGTTTGTTCAGTGTTTGCCTGTCGGTATTGCAGCTGACTCATGTTGTCCGTTTGGATACTATAAGTGCAGTCCGGCACCTCCGCTCCTAATTGCATCTTTGGCTGATCATTCTCTGTAGATCCTTATCCATGTCACCTGAGGGTACATTTCTTCCAGCATTGCTAGGGTCAGGGCCTTCTTGCTCACATCGCTGTGTTCATCTTTGGTTGTGAGATGAGGTACTGTGGTGCGAATAGCTATGCTCTCTAGTTTGTTTTCCCAGGGTGGAGGATCAAGGGTGTGGTTTGGGTCTTCTATTTGTGCAGGCAATATTTCTTGGTGTTTCCTTTGAAGTGCTTTTGTCTCTTTCACAAAACTTGATCTTTTAAGTCTTCCTGATGACAGTTGTGCTTGCCTGATCTTCCTCTGGTGGTTGTTGAATGATTTGGATTTTGCAGCTTGGATCAGTGCTTTGCATTCCCTTCCTTTGCCAAGTGGGGGGATGCCTGCTGTCTGCTCCATTTGTTCTATTGGTGTTGATCCCATTCCACTAGTGATGATGCGCAGTGCCTGGTTTTGCACTCTGTGGAGGTTCTGTTGATGAGATTTAGCTGCTGTCATCCATGAGCTGGATCCATACTCAAGGTGTGGTCGTACGGCACCTAGGTAGATGGTCTTAAGGATCCTTTAAATGGCACCCACTTTGTTCCTGCCAGCTTCCTCATGATGTTTAGCTTTATTCTGGGCTTTGCCTCTGCGTTCTGGATGTGCTCCTTCCATGTCAATCTTCTGTCATAGGTGACTCCCAGGTATGTCCGCTCGTCCTCGTAACTCGAGTGGGGTACCGCGCAGTGTCAGATTGCCAACCTTGGTTTTGGTGGACAGTGAGAATAGCGTGGCCGATGATTTTTCTTTGTTGATGGTAATACGCCAGCGATTGGCCCAAGCTGTAATTCTGTCGAAGGCGAGCTGCATTCTTTACGTGGCAGTCGTTGTGTACTCCTCGGTGCCCTGGAGTACGAGGTCATCTGCATAGAGGGCTGCTTGGATCCCATTGGGCAGCTCTGCTACAATGTCATTAATAAAGAGTATGAACAGAGTTGGTGATAATACTCCGCCTTGTGGCACCCCTTGTCTCAGCAATACATTCTGTCCAGATTGTCCATACACCAGCACCCTAGCTCTGCGATTGTGTACGTATGACTTGGTCCATCGGAACTTGTTGCCACCGATGCCTGTGCGCCGGAGCTTCACGAGGAGGCCATCCTTCCACACCTTGTCAAATGCCCTCTGCAGATCGATAAAGGCCGCTAGCATCACCTTCTTGGCTTGAAAAGTGTCCTCTATGACCTGTGCAAGATATGTTGTTTGATCTTCTGTGCTCCTGTATCTTCTGAAGCCGGCCTGCTCTGAAACTATAATGTTCTCCGACTCCAGGTACAACTGCAACCACTGGTTGATGATGCGCTGCATGGTCTTGCATATGCAGCTTGTAAGACTGATAGAACGGTAGCCCAGCACTTTCGTCTTGTTCTTCCATTATTCCAGAATAGGAGTCGTTCTGCCTTCCTTCCAACACTGAGGAACCTATCCATTGGTCCAACTGAGATTAAAGATGTCTAGCAACCTGCGAAGAGATGCATTACCAAGGTGTTGGATCATTTCATTCGTAATGCCATCTGGCCCGGGAGAGTTCTTCTTTTTCAATTGGCGGATAGCCTTCTTCAGTTCTGCTAAACTAATGTCAACTTTCATTGCATCGAGAGTGTTTGTGTCTGTTCTTTCCTTTTGCTCTTTTCTAACCTCTTTTTGACGCATTCGTGGTATAGAAATGTTGCTTTCTTTTGCATATGCCTTCGCAAAGGCATCTGCAGCCATCTTTCCTGTCAGTGTTTGTCCATCTTCTTCAAGAGTAATCTTCTCTCCCCCGACGCCCTCATCATTCAGTGCTTTAGTCTGTCTCAATAGCTTTGTGGTGTCTCTCTCTAAATTAAACCCTGCCGTTTTTTCCCTCCAGCTTCTTCGTTTGGCCTCCAGCTTGGTCTTTAGATACCTGGCTTTAGTTTGTTGTAGCGTGAAGTGGTTTTCATGACAGGGATTACCCTCTGCATCTTCTCTGGCCTTGTCTAGTTTATCATGTGCTGCTTGCAGTTCTGTTGTCCAGTAGGGGCGGTAGTTATTCCTGAACCCTCGAGGAATCGCTTCGTTGCAACCTTGAGGATACTTGAATTAAATTCCTTGACCTCATTGTTGATGTTTCTCCCTTCTACTGCTATATTTTGGGTAAGCTCATTGGAACGAATTCCGAACAGACTCCAATTTGCCTTTGTGTAGTTCCACCTTGGATGTTGGGGAGAACTTGTCGAAATACTTCCAAAAAGAGAGAGGAGGACTGGGCGATGGTCGCTTCCTCCTAATTGCGATCCGACTACTCTACTGAGGTTTCTGTGAATGTCTTCTGTACAAAATGCCAAGTCCGGCGTTGTTGTCGAGTGCCACCGGCGCGAGTAGAAGGTAGGCTGATCTGTGGGATCGTTGACAAGTAAAAGGTGCTTTTCATCTTGCCATGCTTCAATGTCTTCTCCTCGTTTATCAAGTGTTCTGTATCCCCAGCTCTGGGACTGGCTATTAAAGTCTCCCGCAATGAGGAAGTGGCAGTCCGGGACCTGGATTGTGTCAAGTGAGAGATGCTTGTCAATAGGGCAGTACTAATTGGCACTGTCAATCACAGAGTTGCTGGTTGTTACCTTGATCTTGATATATTCTGCCTCTTCTATAAAGGTTTTGATCTGGCTGGCTTTCATCCTCTTCGATCACACCGGAAAATATGGTAACCTCTGATCTTAAATGGTTTTCCTTCTTGCAGGTGTCTCTTGGATGCAGCAGATATCAATGTTGTTTTCGTACAGGAACTGTTCGAGCTCTGATTTCTTGTCGGTAACCCCTTCTGCGTTCCAGTGCATGATGTTGATACTGGGGTTCTCTTTGGGTTTGGTCTTCTCTTTCGGTTGGCCAGTAGCTCTCCATCCTCGTCCCCTGGCTCCACACGACGAGTTGATGGGACCGCCACTAGCTGAAGGTGGCCTCCTTCGAGGTGTGGCGCCCGGAGCTGCACCTGCCTGGCGGATCCTCAAAGGGCGAGCACAATTTCGGTTGATTCGATTTCATTAGCGTTGTGCATAATGCTCTGGTTAGCCCTCCAACTGTCTGGATAGACACCCAGTGGGTTACACCCCTGCGCCACGTTGAGGCCGAGCATAAACAGGGGACGATGATGATTATTCGCATAGCATCGTCCTAATGAGCATTGCCATATTATTCACATACATGTGCATATAAGGGATCCATTTCTACCTATGCTCCGTCAATTTCTAGCTAACGTCAGTCCATACTTTGCCCAGGGTGTAATTGATCAAACCTTGAATCCCCAGAATCCTAATATCAATATAATTGTGCAGGCAAGAAGTTGAATATATTGAAACTAATTTGACCGGATGCTGTTGGTGCGTCCAGTCAAATTAGTTTCACAATATTCAACACACTGTTTATAAAAAAAACAGGACATAGATACAATGCATACACCTGACGGACTAGTCAATGTTCATGCTGTACCTAGATGTGTCATTCGCTGCGCGTTTTGATTGTAACGTTAGCCTACATGTAACGTAAATGAGGAATCCAGTTTTAGCTATGCCCCGCCTATATTTAGCTAAGGTTAACTATCAATTACCAAGAAACTACGCTGGTACCCAGCAGGCATATGACGTTGTTTCAACGTTGAATCCACGTTGAATCACGTCATGACGTGATTTTAACGTGGATTCAACGTTGAAATACGTCATGTGCCTACTGGGTAAGATGTCAAATAGTTTGGAACTGATTTGCCTGGGTGCTGTTGCTGCCTTTGGCAGCAACAGCACCAAGTTAAATTAGTTTCTAAATATTCAACAGCATGTTTATTAAATAGTAAAGACATACAATTCGTACACCAACGCTTAGTCTGTTATCAATTGATCGTTATCAAGTAATCGGTCATGACGAACCTAGTTATAGTATTCATGACGTGATGTCATTCTACACGTCAACACGTCGCGTAGGCGATTATGACGTCATGAGATCGAAGGATAAACTAGAATTCTCCATTGCTTATGGCATCATAGGATTGTATAACAGATCGGACGCATCGATTCCTCGACAACCAATGCCACATGTTGGTGCACAGATCCATTCTGTGATACCGCTTGGAATAGCTTTAACAATAGCGCTTACTGAAAGCAATCTCAAAAACATGGCTTAAGTTTTAGAATAAACAGCAATAGTGTATCAACCACATATTTATAACCGTAATGATTACAATGAAACAAAGTAAAGGTAACATGATCTTTCACTCGGCTTATTTAGAAATGCATCAGTAGATTCAATATGCACATGGTGTATACATAATCCCGCCAATTATAATTTCAACTGTAAGGTGGTTCTTATGATCATAACGTGCTTGCCTCTCATTTTGCAGTAAGGATAATAATCAATCATGGAATATGGTGTACATAATGTCTTTCTAGCCAAGTCTATTCCGATTAATATGCTTAACCTATAAGGACCAAAACCGGCAATGCTGGTTTAATATCCAGGCTATGGCGGAATCTTGTTTTAGCAAAGATAATAGTCCAATATGTTCTCTCTGTGTTTTCCTCCTCCGAGCGCATTCCTTTAAGTCTGTCTAGAGAACCAGCCCGCTCGAATAAAGGGAAGAAATCTGATTTAACATTTTATTATGTTGAGTTGGAGACTAACTCACGGTGTAGTCTCTAATGCTTACCAACACCTGGGTACGGCAACCATTGTGCGTGTGCTGGTGCTGCTGCCAATGCCTGTTCCATCGCCGTCGTGGTGGTGGTTGTAGTCATGGCCGTGTTCGTGATGGTGGTGGTGGTGGTGGTGGTTGTGGTGGTGTTGGTGGATACAAATATAATTCTTATATAATGGCCTCGTAACCAATTTCTAAGCCATATGAAATCATATGCTAAGACACAACACGTACCTCACCTCACCGTCGAGAGAATCCAACTCTCGGCCATTCGCGCCTATCAACTATATTCAGCTTCGCTGCAACACGCATGCATCAATATAAACCAATTTTGCGTTTTGATAAGCTGAAGAGGAAAGAAATTACGCCATATCATTTTGACACATGCTGACTACTTTGCGACCAACATCTGACTGGTAGTCAATGACATCGCCAACCATATGGCAAGTTCTTTTGGAAGAATAATCGTAATGAGAGCATCACCCCAAGCTACAGCAATACCACACTTGTGCGCGATATTATAGAACATTGTCAGCCACAGTTATTAACTTGACAAGCTAATGAAAGGTTATGGATGTAAACTAGACAGCTCTTTTAGATTTCCGCCTGGAAAAGATTCTGAGATTTGGCGAGGTGTGGGTCTCTTGAAATGCTCTTGTTGGCCGCTCATAATCTGAACATATTAAGGAAATGAGACATCATCAACAGACTCGTACTTGAATTGACGTTATTGGGGCGGATAATACGCTGTGAATCTTTGCTTCCTTCGTGACAACAAGCAGATAACCTTGTTCAGATATCACTATTTGCTGAAGGTTGAGAGGAAGTGCCCTAGTAGAATGTCTCAGGCTGCAGTAGAGGATGGGTTGATCCTGGATAATGAGATTGGAGGAGATGATATCGACGTTTTGAATGTACTATATTTAGATTGCTGAGAATGTGAGCCGCCAAGATCGTGGTGTGTCAGGAGAGACAGTATTATGTCTTCTGTGGACATAACCCAGCCATAAATGGACAACGAATTGGACACGATTCAATTAACACAGTTATACATGAGACAACGTACATCGCCGTCGGCGATTTCTATGCCAAGTAATAAGTGCGTTAATTGTAGTCATTGGCAGAGATTGGGACATTATAAAATGCTGGGTAGTGTATGGTATTTATGGTAATGTACACGAGGTGAGTGATGTAGGTAGCATGGGTTGCGGTAATTGTGATGGTAGTGCCTATGTGGTGAGTGCCTGGTTAAAGTATGATTACCACTGGAACACAGTCGCTTAACAGGAATATTAACATTAGATCAGCAATTAAAGAGTCCTCCAAATTCATTCTATATACCCATGTATGTCAGATTTAGCTTCACTATATTATTTCAGTCCAGTATGCTTTCCTTAAAATAATTGTTTTCATACTATTATGAGGATTTGATCGCTAATCTTGTCCAATGAATGTTTTCGGCGGGATTCTGGAGATTCAGAATTACATGACCCATTAAGGTGTTGTAGCACTGCGATGTTTCATCCACATACATAGTAACACGAGTTGATACAACATCCATGCAGAAATCAGCGTGCCTTTTGCAGGGAACTGATCACGAGTCGCTATTGGGACGTGTGCACTATAGCGTGGCACACACTCAATACAGTATACTGGTTGTAATTAAGACTATGAGGTTGCTGCTTCCTGGAGTTTAATAAGAGGTTCGACGGATGTTAGGAATAACGGCCGATTAGTCTCTCCGCGGACAATTATACCTCAGTCTCATGATAGGAGGGATTCTGGCATGATCTAGTGTCGTATGCGCTCGCGGTGGGTATCACCACCAGCCTTATCAAATGTTATGGCGGCGGTGGCGTGTGCAGATATACATAATTGGCATAATTGTGCATGAATCTAGTGGCTATATATGCATTTGATATGTATGCCACAGAGGAACCCGCTTTCTTTTAATTCAACTATAACTTTAAATACCACAAGTGGCGATTCGATTCTGTGTTTCTCCATGTGAGTCCGCGCGAGTGTGCCTGCGTGCGTGCGTGCGTGGGTGCACATTATTGATTGCTACACAATTAATTATGGCGTACTAGTATATTATATGATAGCTAAAGTAGGTTGGGATTTACAAATGGAGAGGTGGGAGATTAAGTTGGTTGTTGTTGCATAGGTTACTGTCGCTATGATACATTAATGTCGGCCAAGGTGACCCACCCTTTGTCAAATTAGTGTTGTATTATGTAGTCTGATAACTGTTACTATAGTATATCTAATTAGATTCACCTCCATGTGTTGACGCGCCAGTCTGGTGTTATACACAAATGCAACCTGAACACAGCGTCACACAAAAACCTAGATTGAAAACACAATTGTGAGTTAGACCATGAAACCTATAGATTTATAAATTAGCTAAATAGCTATAACCTAGATATATGCAATAACTACATCGCAATTGGTATTTGTATGATTGAGTTATGACTGGTATGAGTTGATGATTAAATGTGGGCATAACTTGAAGATGGTTTGCCAGAATTTGATGTAACAAGTCTTTGTTTTCTGTGAATTTAACAGTGTGGAAGTGACGGTTCAAAGATCAAGCTGGGGTAATATTTGACGCGTGAAAAGCATTGGTTGCCCATGACCTTTTAATTAACCATATCCTATTTTAAATGGCTCCTGTTTACTTAGAACTAAAACCGTAACACGGTTGTCAAACCAGATCGGAATACTTGAGCATGTATTGTATTCGAACTTGATGTGCTTGTTAAAGCATACATATACGTGACTTGAGTGTACAGATTCCTGCTTTCTTGAAGTCACCTCATAGCAGGCTTAGCAGATGTATGCAATGACGTCCTGTCCTGGCTTTGTATTTCAAAGGCCCTCTGAATTGGAGTCCGTTCGGGCATCCTTAGCACATGGCCAAACATGGACCATATTTGCTGGGCGACTTTTACAAACAGCGCCGAAGTATTACACATCTTGTATAGTGCATCAGTCGAAATTATGCTGTCTGGCCATCGGTGTCCAGTGATAGCGCGTATGCGTTTGCGGTGGCAGGCATCAAGTTTGTCTAGAACTGCCTTTGGAGCTGCTCAACTGTTACAGTTATAGAGCCTCGAGGATACGCAGGTTGCATTGTATAAACGTAGCCTTATAGCAAGGGCATCATTGATCTAGGAATCCATAGCTTCCAGAAGGACTGGAAAGCTATGTTCACCATGACGCATCGTACCGAAATGTCAGCAGTACTGCAAAGCAGTGAGCCCAGGATTTTACTTTTCCTCCATAGTCCGCCGCCACGAAGTGGTTCGTCATTTTCTTTAGTTTCATGCTTTGTAGATATGTTTATGTGGTGAACTCTGTTTTAGATGCATTCATAAAACGATCCATAATTTTTAGTTTGCTTGCAGCTATTGGGAGACGTTCGTCAAGGGTTATATTTTCCTCGTCTATGACGTCTTCATCGTCGGCATATTCCATCTCTAGCGCATGCCCAGTATTGACATTGGTGGTTTGGTCTTGTGGAACGTTCTGACACGGATTTCAATGCAGCAGAAAGGTAACAGGTGAAAAGCACCGGAGATAGACCATCTCCCTTGGGGGAGCCGATTGATGTCTCAAACTCTACATACTTCACTGACCTGACTCGCACAATCAGTTTGGTGTCTGCAAGCAGTAGTCTCACTAGGCGTAGCCCATGTCCATTGCAACTGGTAGTAGCTTGCTAAAATCTGTGTAGAGAAAACGTAAAGAATCGTCAATCTTTTGGTATTGGCTCTGAACATCGAGTCAAACGGCCCAGTCTCAATAAGTCGGCATCAGAGTGTGTCCTAAATATCTATTGTAAGATCCAGCATGTTCAACGTGTCAAGTATGGCGGCATAAACATGCAATGGACAGAGAAGAGTAAGGTGTTTCTTTTATTATGCCAGAATGGATGAATCCAGATTTAGCTACGTCACGCCCATCTCTAGCTAAGCTCAAGCAGCGTTTTGCGGTGTTGTTATCCATCGATACCAGCACTCTCCGAAACTCAATTTCCAGAAACATATGCAGGTAAGCAACAGCGCCCAGTCATGTTAGTTTCAAACTATTCAGTAGCCTGTTTAATAAATCGTAAAGAGGTGCACTTTGTACAACTTGACGGACTATTACACCTTTAGGACGGACTAAATCGCGTCATTTATGACGTAATTGATTATGGCATCAGCCCACACGTGACGTTGTTGATTATGACGTCATTTGATTGATATATACACTGGACTCACACAGTGGGCATTTGTTGTTGACCAAAACTATACCTGGTTGTATCTAGCAATCCCTCAACCCGGTGAGTATTACATGCAAGAACCGCAAATTATCTTGATGCAAGGAATATTCTGTTTTCTTATTTTGAAAATAATTTGACAGGGAGGTATTGCTGCCTATGGCAGAAACAGATTCCAGTCGTCTAGTGTCCTGCATGGTTCTCTTGTTATAGGACGATACGGTTACATGATAAAATGCTTGATTAATTCTCGTATTGCCAAGTGTAGTTCGATAAACGGTATAGGGGAACAGATCTAATTGCTTATTTCGCGCGCGTAGATTATTACATTGCACAAATTCACAAGCCAGTGTGTAAAATTTACAAGCATTTTATAGTGTGATATTTTGCTAGAATGACTCTAACAAATCAATCTGGTTCATTGGCTAGTGACTAAAGCGGCCTGTGTCGGTCAAAATCTACCAGCTTACAGCGTCAGACCTTTATTATTGCTTTATAAATATATTTTATCTCAAGTTTGGATATCTCCAATAATATAAGCGGGATAATCAACGTCTGCATATAGTAAAATAACATGAAAGCCACTCTCTCAAGTAAGTTTGATTCACGGAGCGTGGCATTCCATTACTATTCCGTGCATTTGCCTATTTCATATATTGTGCTGGTTAGACGTCCATGAATTAACCAGCAATTTCCATCTGCTTCATATTGGGTGAGCCTATTAAACGCCGAGTTTCAAGTAGTCGTTATTGCATTGCACCCCGGTTATACAATATACAGGTGGAGGAAATATTGTCTGAGCGTTTTAAACACTTTGCTACAAAGGGTTACAACCCTATATTAACACACACGCGCGCACACAGGCGCGGACGCACGCACGCACGCACACGCGCAGTATATACTCCAGCGCGTTTGAGTGAGGCTCCCTACCGACATTCACGTGCTTAGCATATTCGCTATCATTTTAGTTTCAGATGTGCTCACACGGGCAGGGAAATTCAATTCATCAGTCACAGTTCTCCTGAGATCAACGGTATTCGCGCATGGCGTTCTTTAACCAGGTTAAATCGCATTTAATTAAATAGCAGCTTTCTTGAGGGTATGCTACAACGATTTTCGTATTATCTCTCCTTAGCACGGACCTAGCTTCTGTTAATATTCCCTTAACAATAAATGCGGCTAAATTCGTGGCTGATTTATTCGGCTCTTTACTACTGCAAAATGGTCACCATTGATGTGCGATGGAAGAGAAGGGCAGGTCCAATGCTCAATTTACAATTTGATGACTTCTAAACAATATGACAAACAGTCATCGCCAGATATCTTCAGATGTCATCACATTGTACCTATCAATGTATTCAATGGTACGATATTAACATAGATGTTATAACATCAAGCTGCCGACGAACTATGTCTGTTAAGACCATTACTACCAAACGCAAAGCTCATCTTCGCGTGAAATTATTACTTTCTCTACAGTTTGAACATCAATAGGATCACCACAAGGTGATGGTTTATAACCCGTACTTTTCACTGGCGATCTCACCGCAGCACTATCCCTGTTTGAAAACAGCCCCCAAAACCAAACCCTCCAATTTCAATGAAGGATATGCCACTAGAGATGACGTATGCAGATGTTGTTGACTTTATAAAAGAGGAAACAGGTGTTGTGGACTGACCGCACATCTTCTATTAGCTGTCGAACAGCGTAAGGTTGCTAACCTCTTCGTGAATGAGGCCAAAGCTGCGTTCAATCACGCACACCACAGAGTTGAATGATGACGCCCCACATCCACCAATAGGGCACTGAGAATTGAAGGAAGAGCTGAATACCTCCCCCGTAGCTCTACTGACATTGGAAGTCCTTGTGTAACATGAAAAATGGCATTCCGGTCATTTTGCAAGTTGTGGATCTAAAATGTCCATGAAAGTCACGGTGCAACTATATAATGCTGCATTTGTTTTCATAATGATATCGAATTGCCCCCGCTGGCCAGCTTAAAACCCTCTTGAACACACTTGATGCATATCACTGCAAACGTCTGTGTGCCATGACAACGCCTCACTGGTCACTCAGTCTAATATGAAATCCAGCACTCTGGAGAGTGTGCAATACTAAACTACTACTACTACTACCTGTATGGTCAGCGCAACAGCCCTGGTCTATGGTCAGACACATTCACCGAATGCCCGAGATTACGCCTGCTCAGAAACCACTAGAAGTGCTTTGCGGCCAGACCTCAAAGAACGTATTCTAGGATCACTAAAGGCGTCTGTCTCGAGCTGTACCTCTGAACCTCCTTATCAGAGCTAACTCACATTTTAACAAAAAGAAATGTTACTATCTACTGGGGTATCCAGGACTTTTGGTCATCCACATTTAAAATGTTGATACAAGTATCGGATCAATCTCCTACGGCTGTCTCGGCATTTTTTGATTCGAGGTGGCTCAAATCGTCATATAAGACATGTTACCATCATGCACCTGGATTTCATATCTGTGCTAGTCATCCCGATTTAAAATACACATTCGGATCAGATTCGGCATTAAAAAAAATCCAGTAAATAGGTATACCTTTAGATTCTGAGAATCTGACATGTGCAATGGTCTGCAATCTTTGATGGCTCTTGTTTGGCTTGCAGTTAATGTGCGTCACTGTAGACAGTGAATCAGTATTTGCTCAGGTATTGTTCACGGAAGAGCCTGTTTCTTCGGGCATGCTATCGTATAAGCAGGTTAATCGGCATTAATCAAACATCAGCTAACCACATAGTATCTGTTCAAGCGATTTCCACAGTATTTGCATACAGAATGGACAGAGCATGAAAAGTACATGCCTCCATCTTGTGTGTTTTACGAAGGACTATCATCCAATGCTTATTTTCAAAATCACATCTTTCATTTGATTTTGCTTCGTCACGGTTAGCGTATTAAGCCTATAGATGTAGGCCGTCGATCCCAACAAGATGATTCAAAACTAATCTTTATGGACACGGATCTTGATGGGTACTGATCTAGAAAAGAACAAGGCAGTCATAGGTTTACTTCACTTAAATTATTATGCATGCTATGCATGTTCCACTAGGTCCTGAGAGCGTTCACTTTAAGATTAATCTGTCATTATTTCAATATAAACGGCTTGAGGCAAAGGCTCTATGAAAATTAAGACTTTGTTTGTGAGCATGAGCTAGTTTGCTTCACGAAATTCTGAAACTAATCTAGATGGCGCAGTGTCTAGCGAGGAACGTGCATTATATAACCACTATGGGTCCAAAGGACCGACCACCTAGGGTCGGGTTGTATGTCTCAAAAATCTGTAATGCGAAAGGTGACTTGTTCTGGAAATAGAAGGCATTAAGGAAAGGTTTATACAAATAAATCATGACAACATAATGCTTACCAGAGACATGTTTTATTGGCTACCAATTATTCCACGCGTATTCTGGAGAAATTCAACAAATGTGCTTGGCCGGCCAATGAACACACATATGCCTTTAATAATAATGCGGGATTTAAAGGAAGACTTATTAAATCTAACTCATCACAATCTCAAAGGCATTATCACCACAAAAATGAACTCGTTAATTAGTGAACCAACACGCATAACAAACACACCGAATGAAATCGTTGGCAGCCTGCAATCAGGATTATTATAATCTGAATAAGGGTTACATCCTTCTATTCGGAGTTTCTACATTTTGATCGTGATTATTGTATTTCAAGAGCAATTTAACTTTGATACATGCATAGTCTACAACATAAGAGGTGGCCAGAGAACTATCTAAAGTGTCTTTGATATGAAATAGCAAGACAACATGATAAACACATGCAACAGCGCAAGTGTCCTTGATAATAAACTATGTACCACGACGGGTAGTATTAAACAAGTTTACGATAACGCAGAGGACATGTTCTCGTGTTGTCCAGCTAGTGAGTTATATGCGTGTTTCTAATTTCTGATAGTTTAGCTAAGGTTTTAACGAGGGCCGGCCACCGACAGGCCATTTAGTCACTCATCTCGAATAGCTATCAAGGTATTTCGGAGAGTCACTATATCAGCTTAACTACAGTTCGCATCTGTGTTGGGATCTATCTTTCCCTGAACTCCATGATTATCAATTTCCAGAAACTATACAGGTATGTTGTTGAATATATTGATAACCAATTGACTGAGTGCTATTGATGCCTATTGCAGCAACAGCAACCAGTTAAATTAGTTTCAACATATTCACCATTATGTTTATTAAATAGTAACGATATACAATCCCTACAGCAATGCTTAGTCAGTCATCAATTAGGTATTCTTGGCGAACTTATCCACGTAATCCATGACGTAATTGGTTATAGCTTAATTCTACAATACACGTAGGTGATTATGACATCATATGATTGATGGATTCACAGGAAAGGCTCATGTTAGGTCGACTCAAATAGACAATGATGAGTGATTTCGCACTTGATCTTGCTTTACAGATCAGGCCAAAGCCACATAGTGGCACAAATGAGGCTTCATAAGTTCTTAGGACAAACTCTTATCGGCTTGCGATGTATTCCTATACTGGCGGCATTCCATCATATGTGTTTCTTGAATATTCATTGATCAATTAGAGTCTAAGGCAAGTCAAAATCAGCAATGGCATCGAGTGCAGAATCCAATCGCTGGAAGTACGGCACATTCGCATATTTGTATCTCTCGATTTGGCTTAACTCTTCACCATCATTCCTGTGGACAGCACCTATAGATCATCCAGAGAGTTTCAGATCAAAACACCGCTCTAGAATATGATTATCCTCGTTACGATATCTCAGGACACCGCATACTTTGACTAAAACGGGTATTACTTTAGCAAATTCATGGATTAGCTATGGGTTGATCAGGGTCAGCATTGATTGCCAATCTTTACATGGACGGTGTTCATGAACTCGGAATCAACACAGCTACCAAACTGCCTGAATTCTGGTAAGATTATGTCGATGCCATCTTCACCTGCACCCCGCTGTTAAAGGATTGAAGCGTTTACTGATTATACCATCAGTAGTTATCAATGTATCCAAATCAGTACCGAGGTCGAAGAAGATGGCCATCTTAAATTCCTAATCAAAGTGGCTAATGGCAGTGACTCAGGAAATAGCAATCTCGCAGCCCACATACAGCCTACCTAAACACGGCAATATCTCACTATCTACATCTCACCTCCAATCATCATCTAGAACATAAAGTGTCAGTCTTCAGAACTTTGTTTCATCATGCAGATTCCTTTATCACGTAAATGTTAAATCAAAATCAAGAAGGTCTACACATCTTGCAATCGCTCCTAGCCAATAGTTACACTTGCTGGATAAGAGAACTGCTTTGCCATCTCGAAAAAAAAGAAACAGAGAACAAAAAATCCCAAACAAGTCTGAATGTTGCATATTCATGGCTTATCTGAACACGTAGGCATAGTCTGCTGGAAAAAAACTACCAGAAACTCATAAAAACCTTGAAATCACAACTAGGCAGACGTAAAGACAATGAATGCTCGGGAATCGTATATAATATGCACTGCGGTCAATGCAATGTTACAGACTAAGGCGAAACTAAAAGGCCATTCAGTACCAGAGTGGAAAAAAGAACACATCAAAGCCAGTGAACCTGTTCAGTTTATTCAGCCATCATGTGGCGTCAAAATCAACTATGCGACATGGAGGATGGCGTCATAATCAATTAGAGTATAAATGCCTCAATTTAGTCCGCCTTACATGCGTAATAGTCCGGCACGTGGCATGACTTGTATGTCTTTGATATTTAATAAACACGTTGTTGAATATTTTGAAGCTAACTGGCAGCAACATCACCATGTCAACTTAGTTTCAAAGTATTCAACAGCTAACCTTTATAGTTTTCGGGAACTTGAGATTGAGAGAGTGCAGCAACCGATTGATCCCAACACGAGCGAAGTGTGGATGGAGTTTACCTAAATATGTGGAGGGCATAGCTAAAACTGGAAAGGTCCGTTCCTGCACGGTTGTAGCAGATCACATATTCACATATTAAGCGGTTGACAGATCGTCCCTACCTGTAGTGGATCCATTATCAATGTCGAGACAAACTTATTCAAATGAAATCGCAAGGACGAAATTGAAATCATCAACCACCAACTAACCGTGAGCAAAAATGAGGGCTACCGTATACCAGCCGTCCATCAATAGATGCTATTAAGTAACTCAACAACAGAACTGACCGCAGTGGCGTATCCACCGACCGCCACTTAGAGGTGAAAATAGTCACGAAGGCTACGCTTCAAGAACGTCGGCGTGGCGGTGAGGTAACCAATTGTCTTTCCTAAGATGACTCTTGAATTTGGAGCAAACGTTTGTAGAAACATGATTTTACTGTGTCCGTAGATGGCGATCTTTATAGTACTGGCTACTAAACATTAATCACCTTTATGCTTTTCCGTGGAAAATGTTATGTCGTGCATTGATCAGGATACTAGTGCGCCGTATCGTCACATGCTGCTCCGGCTATAGTGTATACGGTTCCTATGTCATTGCGCTTATACAATATCGAATTCCTAACCATGTCATGATGAAGCCGGCGAAAGCCGACATCTACAGTAATCGTCACGAATGCCCATGTGCAGCCCAATAGATTATTGGGGTTTTTTTAAAGTCTATCATTGGCATGGCCGGCTAGATAACAGGCCCAGTCATTCCAGTAGTACATTTTCAGAAAATGCAAAATGGTCATTCATTAAGCAAACATTGTAATGCTTTGACCAAATTTAGCCATTAAAGTTATTGACATGCGTATATGCGTGTGAAACTATTTTGCAGACCGAAGATAGCGCAGTACGATATTGCCTGATAGGATCTAAGAATGTGTATTTCCTTACGACTACACGTTGCCGTTGTCATGTTAAGTCTGGGAACAAATTAATACAATTCAAATGTGGTATATTTTAAGGCAAGCTATTGTCAAAATATAGTCAAAAACACTGTGAAATAAATGTAAATATACTTGCCGGATCGACATTCTAGAGAAATAAGATTATTCGTTCATAACTTCATGTAATCAGTTAGAATTGTACTTGATTGGATCATGCCCATATTAGCGAATCTGAGAGAATGAGGTCTCATTATCGCTGATTGATACAGACAGTGGTTCTTAAAGCTAGGAATCGCGATGCACTCGTGAATGACTATTTCGGCTCTATCTATGGTGCTCATCAGTGATTGGTAATGAAATCGTATTAGCGATGCTAAATATAAAAATGTCTTCGTTTCTAATCTTTCGAGTTCTGTATCCTTACAGAGTTGGATGTAATGACGCAAAGCTGGCCAGAAAGTTGACAACTTCACGAACTCCTATATATCCACATCAAGTTGCTACTGTTCAGTAGTGTGTCATGGTTGCAGATAATAACGAATGCATTTATAGAATGGATCCATTAACCATTTAACTCTTACGGACCAGAAATGGCACAATCTCTATTTTCCGATTTCAAGTAACTAACAAGTCTATCCGGTTGAATTGCGACCGACCATATACAAGTGGAAATTCAGAGAAAGACCGCATTCCGAAATATATTTTTTTAAATCAATAAAAATGTGAAAATAAAAATATTGGAATCGTATTATTTACCATTTTGTATGCGTGTTTTATGAAAGTTCGTTCTTGGCGCATGAGTAGGCCTATATAATGCTTGGAAATAAAACAGATGCAGCATTCACAATTGACGTGTACTCTATGATTGAAATCTTTTTTCTATTGAGAAAACATATGAAAACCGACCGTATAATCTGCCTGTATTCTTGTCAAGATTTGATGTTTCATGCTGGATCGATGGAACAAATGCAATATCAAGTCATACATTCTATGCAACACATAGTTCGATTATTATGTAATCTTGGGATATGTTCGGCTAATAACAGTGGCATGGATAAATGAAAACACAGCTTCGAATTTGCACATTTCTGAGGATAGGAAAATAAATAACAGATTTTCGGATGAGGGAATATTGAAAACTTATCGTTGTAGATTGCATGTACACTGTGAAAACAGTTACGCGTTTTGCTACAAAAGAATTTTGCAACGAGCAATGATTTACTATGACAACAGTGTGTCGTTATACTATACCGGCTAGCATTTCATTGTGACTTCAACAGAAGGAACCTATCTAATACACCACGACACAACTCAGAATCGTCAAATAAAAAGCTGCATTGGTCAATTTTCTTGTATTTTTCCAAAGATAGTTCACAGCATGTCTGGATTTTGAATCGGGATTATGTATGCACTGGTCTCCATACTTCATCCACGAGGGATTGTAATCGGTGTGTACACATACGTGTGTTGAATCCATAACGTCTAATTTGGTAACGAATATACGCCGGTCTGCCGGGGTATACTTTTCTGAACACCATTATCATAGAGGAATGCCCGCCCATTTTCGTTAAGCAGCACACCCACCCCACCCGCCCCAGCACAGACCACCACCCCACCCTCCCGCCTCCTCGCCACCCGCTTTGCCTGTATTGGGTGCAATCAAACCCTGAAAAACCCAGAATCATATGATCTTGTTAACTATATTAGTATGCTGTTGACTATTTTGAAGCTAATTTGACTGCGTGCTGTTGCTGCCTGTGGCAACAGTGCTCACTAAGAGCAGGCGCACAATTTGCAATAGAACATGTATTAAATAGTAAATGCATCAAAGAAATGTATACCTGACGGACTCTTCCAGCGCCATGCCGAAGTATTTCTGTCAATTGTAATTGTGACGTCGGCCTACATGCAACGTAATGGATAATGACGGCATATATCTAAATAACAGATCATCCATTAAGAAGCGCATTTGACAGACTATGTTAAGGCGGTTATTACGCCAAAACCATAGGCTGAATC